>JAUMHA010069646.1:0-18869 GCA_032359765.1 Saxidomus gigantea
TGTAAATATCCACGACTGTAGCAAACGATTCTGAGTAGGGGCATCACTATTGATTATAAAACTTTTATAAGTAGTATATGAATTGAAATATAAGAAAAAATGAAACGGGGTCACAATTCAATGTTACACAGGCACTTTAAGCTGCCAGTAAGTCACTTAATAGAATTCAATTGTTACTTTGGAAATTTCTCAACTTCTGAACTTTATCGTTCGATTGTTTTTTTCCCATCCAGATCATGTTTAACCTACAAACTTTCATGAATATTAATTTTCAGGAATAACGGATTTTTTTTAACAAAATGTTAAATTAATAATAAAACTTGTAATTAATAAAACTCTTTTCACAATTTAGCTTTTGTTATGCTGTTTATTTCCTGTGCTTTGTACTTTCAAATGTTCTTGTTCACGCAGCAAAGTAGCATAGTAGCGAGTCCGTTGTTTGGGTCTTTAGTAATTGAACAACAGAAATAACTACCTCAGCCTCAAGGAGATGTGTAGAGTATATCAACATTAGTTTTAAAGATCTTTCATCAAACTGACGCATTAGTTTTAATTCAATAACGACTGGCCAGTGACTGTTGTACTACTCCCACCCTTGTTGTTCTGAATGATGGGTTAAACAAACATAATAGCTCCTATCCACATGAGTACTTAAGTAGTGTAAACTACTTTAGTCTGCAAGACATTTAGCTGGAATATCGTTTTTACAATGTTTAACTTTCTTCATTTCTATGGGAATGAGCTGTCACACATATTACGCAGTTAAAGGGACATCCGTACTAATCTGGATCGCGGTAGCTATATAGTATCGTCTTTTTAAAGTTATATATCTTTAGTGTGATTACATCATGAAACCACAAGGCTGTGGAAGTAAATGGTGACTTTAATAATAAAAACATGCAGCCAACTTTACAGGTATAAGTTTATTTACAACATTTAATCAAGTTAATCAAAAATTCTGTCTTTAATGATGAAAACATGCATCATTAAAATATTTACATTTCCTGTAATAAAATGTGGTTATAAGACTTGTTTTATCATATTTCCTCCTCCGAACAACACCAACAATAATTTAGTTACAATGCACAGGGATCCTCTTGTCTCTAACATATTCTCTAAGAGTGTAAACTACCTCATCTGAAATATTTTCAAAATATTCTTGAACTGTGGCTCTAGTATAAATGCATTGTTACAAATGAAAAGTCTGCATATGGTGTTACAAAATGAAACAGAATCATGATATTTGACATGTTTGTTGTTGCGTAGAATTTCTTTGATTTTCTTACAGTCAGGCGTAATCACATGCAGGCTACCACTTTCTTTCCAGTTACACACGAGCAATGTTCCATCTCTTGTCACTGTCAGTCTTCTAACTTCTGACAGGTTTTTGTCTTTATACTTAGAAATGAGCTTGCCATTAAAATTAAACTTGTAAACAACTGTTTTATACAAGGAGGAATTGGATACATAGAATGTATCTGTCTCAGTACCAAATGCTATAGCCCTTGGCTGGTCTAAACACGAAATAGCTACTGTTTTCTACTCAATTCCACGAGTATTCATGATTGTCACTCTGCCAACGTACGCTGCTAGAACTGTATCATTTTGACAAGCAATTTTGTAACAACCAGGTGCTTGTATGGCGTGACTGTCAGTGAGCTCATTACTCTGTGTCATAGTCAAGAATTGTATTTTCTCCTGAGCAAGAAGCACAGCAATAAGATTAGGACTCACGACTGTTATATCGACAGGTTTTTCTGTGAGCTCATATCGTGCTATTAATTTTCTCTTATCAACATCAACTAGCTTCAAACACATGTTATCGTCATCTGCTAATACAATTTGTTTTGTTGAAAGAAGTGCTGATGCACATATTGAACAATCTTCTGTATCCTCGGCTGTTTTTAAATTGATCTCACTATCGAACTCTGGTTCCATCTCTCCTATAACTTTTTCTTTTAGCTCGCCAAGAGGAACGTGGGAGGTTATAATTTCTTTCATTTTCTGAGACTGATGGAACACATACTGCTTTTTGTGTGTGCTTTCAAACATTTCTTTGATGCGTGTATCAAGATGAGCAATCTTCCCCAGTACTCGTTTTGCTGATACAAACAATTCATTTGCTTGATTCGCCTGTAAACGAAGTTTTCCTTGTAGCTCTGCGATTTCCTGCCTCAAAGTGTGTTCGTCATTCTTCAGTGTTGACATCAACTTTTCATCCGCTTGCCTCCTCGTCTTCACCTCTGACATTATTTCCATCTCCATTCTGTCTAAATAATCATTTATCTCTTTCCTAAATGTCTTGATATCATTCATGGCTTTAGAGTAAGCCTGTTCCATATTCTTCTCAATGGAGTTTACATATCTATTTATATGCTCCATCTCTTCATGTAATTTGTCCACCCTGCTTTGCAGTTTCCTATGTTCACGGCCATTGAAGAAAGCTATTGATATATCTTGTATACGCTGTACCTGACATGGTTTATGGTCCAAAACCATGCAGTCGCCACATCCTACTACATTGTGTGAAGGACAGTAAAATTTCAGTATTTCATTATCATGCCTGTCACACAATTCGGAGCATGCATCCAACTTGACGGATGCTGTCTGCGCCTTAGGCATGTTGTCACCCTCCAAGATCACGTGATTTTTGGTCACCGACTGCTTCCGATGAACCTTCATACAGGTAGCACAGAAATGCTCGTTACAATTCTGGCAGTATCCCACAGCAACCACCCAGTCATCATCACTGCTACAAGGGTTACAGAACGCTTCACAGTCTTCTGCAGATGACTTTCCTCTGTCTTCTGCAGATGACTTTCCTATCATGTCTTTGAATGACAGTGCCCCCTGCCGACCAGATACCGCCATTTTTGTACTTTTATCTGCCATGGGAAAAACAAAACGTCTTAATTGCAGAAGTATATATTTAATGTACATGAAAAAACAGATGTCCACTTAAAATTTTAAAAATCTACAAAGTCAAACATGAACTCTTATCTGACAGCTATACATCATAATCACCTGACACTGGAGATAATTATAGACGTATCAAGCCGTCATGTTTTAGAGCTACTTGAAAAAAATTGAGAATCCCTTATCCGATCATTTGAAGTTCTAACAATGACAATTTCTCAATTTTCAAATAAAACGTCAGTGCTTTTTTGTACTTACTGTACCAGTATTGTTGATTCTATTTCAAAGTGTTTCAATCCATATCTAGATCTATACCATATCTATATAATAATCTTCCTTGTTAAATTTGAGATAAAACCAATCATTGACGACTTGCAAAGTTTGAATATTGTAGTCATCTCATCTTTATATAAACTTTCAAGAATTATGCTCATCAGAAACATTACTTTGTATTCTTAACGTTATAATCAAGATATAGTTCTTGTAGGCCAGACTGTACATACGTACATACACACGTTGTATATGGTAGACAATGGGCGGGTCGATCAGTATGAAATCGTAAGCATCAGTCTCTGGCAACAACTTGTGTATTTGGAGATCACTTTACAAAGTATACCCGCCTCAGGAAGAGGCTTTGACTAGATAAGAAGCAATGTTCGTGCATGTAACACATGTTAAAAGAAATATATTTAAACCAATAACTCATTCTTATAGCGGAGAAATAATTTGCATCGTTTAAAAATGACTCATAACTGACGTTAAAGTTGAGAAATAAAACTATTTGGTAATTTTATGATGGAAATACTGTTTACGATGATAGAAAACGTGTAACTATGATAGAAAGACATACAAAATGATAGAAAGATGTACAATCATAATATCTAGTTAGATCTATAACTTTGATAAATAGGCCTATAACTATGAAAGAAAGACATACAGTATAACGATGTTAGAAAGACCTATAAGTACGTTAGATCTTAATTATAAAGTCTCGAAATATTTTTTAATTTGCGTATTTAGACGTCCTTTCACAAAGTATCCTCTATAGAAAAAAAAAATTCTATACACTCGGGAAGAGGCTTTGACCAGATAAGAAGCAATGTTCCAGCATGTTTACCAACACATGTTGAGGAACAATTACTAGTAGTCAAACCTATAGAGGGTAAATAATTTGCGTAGTTTTGAAAACCGACTCATATCTGACGTTAAATTTGAGGCAATCAATTCTACTGTTTTCTGACACAAATTCTATTCACATTCTATTTACTACATTCAACAAAATGAGCCTTGATTCAGCGTATTTCAATATGTGAACAAACATCTGTATTTCAATAAAACAAAATTGGATTTGTACATGTACAATGTTCATACATCACACTATTTGAATAACTCCGCCATTCATATACCGTTATGTTTAAAAAACGCTATAGAATTACTATAAAAGTCAATGAATCTTCTTCTTTCCAACACCATTTCAAGGCACAAGTTAATTCATCAGAAATGTTTTCAGAACATTCTTTAACGGAGAATCGATGCATGTTTCATAGTTACAAATGAAAAGTCTGTTTGTGATGTTGCAAAATGAAACAGCAATTGGATAGTTGACATGTTTATTGTCTCGTAGTATTTCTTTGATTTTCATAGTCAGGTGTTATTACATGTATGCTTCCATTTTCATCCCAGTTACACACGAGCAATGTTCCATCTCTTGTCACTGTCAGTCCTCTTACATCTGACAGGTTTTTGTCTTCATACTTAGAAATAAGACCGCCAGCTAAATCAAACTTGTAAACAAACCCCTTTACAAATGTGAGACAATCAGCGACAAAAAAGGTATCTCTCTCGGTACCAAATTCTACTGTCATTGGATTATTTAAACATGATATTGCTACTGTTTCCTGCTCAATTCCACGGGCATTCATGATTGTCACTCTGTCAACGTATGCTGCTAGAACTATATCATTTTGACAAGCAATTTTGTAAAAACCAGGTGCTTTTATGTCGTGACTTTCAGTGAGCTGATTACTCCGTGTGACAGTCAAGAACTGAATTTTCTCCTGAGCAAGAAGCACAGCAATAAGATTAGGACCCATGACTGTTATATCGTTAGGTTCTTTGATGAGCTTATATCGTACTGTTAACTTTTTAAGATCAACATCAACAAGTTTCAAACACTGGTTATTGTAGTCTGCTAATACAATTTGGTTCGGTGAAAGAAGTGCTGAAGCCCATATTGAGCAATCTGTTTTATCTTCGGCAGTTTTCAAGTGTATCTCACTATCGAACTCTGGTGCCATCTCTGCTATGTCTTTCTTTTCTTTTAGCTCGCTCAGAGGAACACGGGAGGCTAAGATTTCCTACACTGTTGAAACGCATACTGCATGATGTGCGTGCTTTCAAACATTTCTTTGATGCGTGTATCAAGATGAACAATCTTCCCCTGTATTCGTTTTGCTGATACAAACAATTCATTCGCCTGATTCGCATGTAAACGAAGTTTTCCTTGTAGCTCTGCGATTTCCTGCCTAGCGATTTCCTGCCTTAAAGTGTGTTCGTCATTCTTCAATGTTGACATCAACTTTTCATCTGTCTGCCTCCTTTTCTTCACCTCCGACATTATTTCCCTCTCCATTCTGTCTAAATAATCATTTATCTCTTTCCTAAATGCGTTAATGTTACCTATGGCTTCAGAATTAACCTGTTCAAGTTTCTTCTCACCCGCGTGTATTCCTTCCGTTAATTGCTCTAACTCTTCGTGTAATTTGTCTAATCTGCTTTGCAGTTTCCTGTGTTCATGGTCGTCGAAGTAAGCTGTTGATATATCTTGTATTTGCTCTACTTGAAACGTGTTATGGTCCAGAAACATACAGTCGTCACATCCTACCGCATTGTGAGATGAGCAGAACATTTTCAATATTTCTGTATCATGTATGTCACATAACTCAGAACATGCATCAAACTTGGCGGATGCATTCTGTGCATTTTGCATGTTGTCACCCTCCAAGATCACGTGATGTTTGGTCACTGACTGTTTCCAATGAACCTTCAGGCAAGTTACACAGAAATATTCGTTACAGCTCTGGCAATATCCCACCAGCCTGCACCCAGTCACGAGTGACAGAACGCTTCACCGTTTTCCTATCGTTTCATTAAACCGACCAGTGACCACCATTTTAGTTGTGTTGACCTGTCATAGAAAAATTGGAACTCTCGACATGATTCTAACTTTTACCCAATTAATGACATTTTTAAACAAGGCAAAGTTATCTTATAAAATGAAAAATGCACACAGGAAAACATGAGCATAGATTTCTCTAATATTTCAGCTATATACATGTAGCATGGTCAAATTACATCGGACTGCACGTCCGTTTTATTTGCAAAACTTTGTAAATCTTTGAATAAATTAAAGTTAAACAATTTACTGTATAACTAACAATTAAACTACTCGCTCCTTTAAAATATTTATATATCTTGAGATACAAATGTACTTACTGTATTGTATTTCAAGAGTTTTAAAAACTTTGAAGATGTTCTTGTGCTTCATTTCCCTTGTTAAATTCAACATGTTAAAATCAAAACCATTAACGACTTGCAAAGTTTGAATATTGTAAACATCTCATCAATATTAAAACTGAATATATATCGTCTGTCAACACTTAACATTGTGTATTTTTCACTGGATCTTTATGAAACTTTTTAAGTATGACTGTCTTGAGAAATTCTAAATCGCATTTGAATATGGATTATCTAAGGTAATTATGTCAACGGTATATTCCTTCTACCTGTGCTTTGTATATACTAAAATAGTTAAAGGGTCCACTGTTTATCTGTAATACGAAAGTGTTTTTAAATGAAAGAATTTTACTTGTACAAGTTAAAGAAATTTGATTGGAAGAAATAAAAAGGATAGGGATTCGTAAGCTGCATGCAAATGAATCTTGTGTCTCAATGATTTTTAATGAAAAAATTAAGTACTAAATATACATACCTGAATAACCCATTTAAAATGAGTCACTGATAATACCACAATATTTTGTAACAATGGAGATCACTTTCATAAAAGTACAAGTAGATTATTCTGTCAAAATGAAAAAGTGGTGATGGAAATTAAAGAAGACGAAAATAAGGTAATATTAAATGAAATGGGGGGGGGGGGACATGCGGGAAGAGGACATGAGGAATGGGACAGGAGGATAAGAGGAGTGAATAACGAGGTAATAGCGGATGGAGTCTAAAAGGAGTGCATCTAGTAAAAGTAAGGTGCCTTATTTTGAAATGTATATACGGATGGTCCTCCCAGCAGAGCAGACGACAGCTACGTGAACGTCAGGCCAAAACATTTGGCGGTAATCAAGAATACTGGTATGGTAGCTATAAGCTGTAATTTGACGACAGTCCAATAAAATAACCGGGTGAGTCACTGAGCGGGATAGTTTCTCTTCCATGATATAAATCATCAGATCATAATACAAGGCAAGTCGAATGAATTAAGCCAGAGTTATGGAATATTCGCATGCATTCAGTCGTAATGATGTATGCCAATTAATGCCATTTGAAATGGTACTGCTCTTTCTCTTATTATTTCAAACATATACAGGTCTCCTAAAAGAAACATTCTTGTGCCAATCGACATACTGTATATTCATTCTATAATATTTAATGTTAATTTATACCAATTTCTTTAATCTCGATTGCGAAACACGTTCATTACAAATAGATTAAATGCTCTTAATTGAGATCCATTCCAGATGAAATCAGCCTCGAAAAGAGAGAGGCATTGTGGAATCATTTGTGTCTTGCCTAAGGACACTACCGACGTGGCTATGGTGTGGATCCTGAGGCGAACGCGCTACCACGTACTATACCATTGTATGCATGTTAACCTTATGCTCCGTAGACTCAATGTTCAAATCATGAAACTTTGTAAAAACATTGTTAGAAGAATTTATGAAGAGGACCAAAGATGTCCACATATTGCTCACCTTGTTACCATTGCTTAATATAAATGATGAACAACAGCTTCACAGAAAAAAGTTAAAGTACAGCACACTGTAACTCTAACAAGAGGCCCAAATGGGCCAATATCGCTCTACTGGTCTACTGATCACAGCTCTAAACAAGAGGGCCAAGATGGCCCTATATAGCTCACCATACTACCATTGGCTATAACACAAGGTCAACAATTGTGTTACAGAAAAAAAGGTCAATTTTGACATTGGGTCCTATTTTTTCCGTAAAAGCCTATACAAAATTAAGTGAACCCAGAGAAATTACCTTTGACACGCAGAGCACATATGTCCATACAACTTTTTAGATTAAATCAGATATAAAGAATCATACCAGATAAATAAAACCTCAGCCAATGATAATTTTACCAAAATACAAACAGATGGACAGGTCAACTGATACAGTGTAAGACAAGGTAGATGTCTATCAATTGTGACTATGCTGGTGTACACTTAGCTAAAATGTGCCTCTAAACTTCATCTGGCTCAGACACTGAGAAGGTGGTAAATTAGAAATAACTGCATAAAGTATAAATTAGATATCTTTAATATCACTTAGCAACAAATAGTATTGCACTAAAGCAGTATACAAAACAAATTAATATATAATCTGCAACTTCGCACCATGAAACAAAAACTTCTAAGTTACATTTTTAACTTACAAATGTAATAAAACTTATCTTTGAGTATTACACTAATTTTGTTTGTACATGTACATGCATTTGTTCTAAATACCATTTGTCATTACAACAAATAACACCTGTGAATTTATAAAGTGACATGCATGCAAATCGGATATACATGTTCCCATTAGATCTAGGTACTTGAGCTTCTAATGAAAAGCTTGATTATGAGTTTGTGATATTAAACATACTAAAGTACAGCAATGTTAACCGAGGCACAGCAGACTAGAAAGTAGTACAACAGGCTTTAACTCTATATATGGCTTCTGCATGAAGGTTCAAAATATGACTGTAGTACGTAGGTTTATTACAAAATTCAACAAAGTTTGAAAAAAAAACACATGCACTAAATGTAAAACTTATCACCAAGTATATCAAGTTAAAAGGGGCTTAACTCTATTACACCATGATGGATATGCACAAAAATTGTGTCTTGCACATCTACTAATCATGGTGATTGTTTACACTCTTGTGCCATCTGTTAAGTGGTTAGAGTTAATAAAGGTTTTGTTCTGTTCTGTTCTGTTTGTGCCAATATTCATTGTAATCCTTCGAAAATAAAGTAACTCCACAAACTACCCATGTTATAATAGACGACCACCCCATCAACAGCCAGGGTGATTCATGTAAACCCCAAAGAACTTCATTTTGCGGAAGTATAAAAATTATATCACCATAAAGGGAAAGATGACCTTGACAAAGTGTTTATTGTTTTTAATTTCTAGGAAAAACTCAAGGCTAAAATAGACTTACGTCACTGCCTTTCAAGAACTGCATCTTAGCAAGACCTAACATATATAACACAGGATGATCATTCATATTGCCATCCTGGGGAACATCATGTCCCAATCAACTACAACATCTTATGTATTTACTCATTGAAGATTAATGATGCCTGTCTGTGAATCAAAATATGATTGTCTTGTCATAAATTTTTTAAATTTAATTCAAATTTCAAGAATATTTCACGATTGGAGTTTCTTCTCCTCACAGCCCACAAAATAATGCCGGACAACACAGCCTGTTGCCTGTTCTGTTGCTGTGTTCTGAGATTCTTCTCCTCACAGCCCACAAACGACTGACAACACAGCCTGTTCTGTTGCTGTGTGCTGAGATTCTTCTCCCCACAGCCCACCTATGACAACACAGCCTGTTCTGTTGCTGTATAACAAAGAGTCTTCTAGGAGTTTGATTACATACTATTACATTGTTTACAAATGGTACAGATAGTGTAGGTATCGAAACTTTCAAGGCTCTTATTACACAGTAACAGAATACAACAGAACTGTGAAATCAAATTCGTATGTATATGTTGAAATGGACCAAAACATGCAAAAACTAAACAGGGTCTTTCTTTCAGTCAGGACATAACAGAAGTCTGATTTTACAGCAAATTACACAAAAAAAGCTAAAGGTTTCACTACTATGATAAAGTTTGCTGGTATTATGCTATATATTCTTCTTCTTGATTAGAAAAAAAAGCTTTTAATAACAAGCATGAGGAAGTATAAATACTGGCAAGCTATACCCTAGCACCTGTTTAACAAAAATATGAGAAATAAAGGTGCATGTGATATGAAACAAATGAAAAAGAATAAGTGGCAGTTGAATACATAACTGGCAGGACTATTAGCTCTAAACTACAGACATGTTCTATTTCATTACTAACAGTAACACATGAACATTGTGTATGAAAATGCTTTTTATTAAACATCTTTCAATGAAGCCTTTGATAATACAAGAGGGCCATGATGGCCCTATATCACTCACCCAAGTACCAGTGCACTTACCTAAGGAAGTAACTTGTTGCTAATTGGAGTCAGTAGTTGCAAAGAAAGTCTCTGGTCGTAGAGTCACTGGTGGGAGGGAAAGTCACTTTTTCCCAGGGAAAGTCACAGCTTGCTAGGGAAGTTAGTGGTTTCTATAGGAACTTATTGAAAGCTAGGTTTCTCCTATAACCCTGTATCAAGACAAGGGACCCCCATCCCCCTCAGTGGGCATGGTCAATTTTGACCCCAAGAGCACGATTCGAACAAACTTGGTAGAGGACCACTAGGCAATATATATGTTACATACCAAATATCTAGGCTTTGTGGTTTTGGAGGCTTTCTAAACAATGTAAAACAAGTGACCCCCTTGGCAAGGAAATATTGACCCCAGGGGCATGGTTTGAACAAACTTGGTAGTGTTCTACTAGACAATGCTGTAGACTAAATATCTTAGCTAGACCATGTGGTTTTGGAGCCTTGTGGTTTTGGAAAGTGGATTTTTGAAGTTTTCCTATAGAAACCAGTATGCTAATTCATGTGACCCCCTGGGTGGGGTCAATTTTAACCCTGGGTTCATAAATTGAACACGTTTGGTAGAGGTCTACTAGGCAATGCTATATGCCATATATCTAAGCTTTAGGCTTTACAGTTACAGAGCTTTTTAAAGTTTTTCCTATACCAGGATATGTAAAATCAAGTGACCCCCAGGCGGGGTCAATTTTAACCCATGAGATATAATTTGAACAATCTTGATAATGGTCTACTAGGAAATAGGGATGGGTATTGCCAAAAATTTTGTAAAGCGATAAAATGCAATACGCGGCACTGTATTATTATTGTATTGCAATATATTGAGAGTTAATAACACTCACAGAAAAATACTTTGAAGTATTCAGACTTGGTCATAATATGGTAATAAAGTTATTGATTCATTCTTTCGGCAAACTCATTAATATTTATTTGTTTACCTTTGGAGTATTGTGATCAAATAATATACTGCCTTTGGTAGCTTAGTTCTGTGAGTGTCATCATGTAAAAATGCATACAACTCATTTAAATTCAAATTTCAGCAAATAAATGACAAGAGAATTTGCAGTGTTTCATTCACATAAATATACTGCAGTACATACTGATTTTATTGCGCACCCTTAGTAAGCAATGCTACATGCTAAATAACTCTAGGCCTTGTTTTTCAATTTACCATAGCAACCAGAGTTCTGCATGGAATGGAATTCTTTGAACACTTTTGGTTGAGCTTCATGCAAGAAACATGTGTTTTGATGCAAAATGTTGACGGACGGAGAACGGACAATCATCAATCCTAAAAGCTCACCCTGGCACAAAGTAAGCTAATAACCAACTTCGTCCTGTTGTTTTGTAGTCAAAAAAGCTAAATCAAAATATATTGTGTCAGCCTTCCTAGACTTCAAACTTATAGCATTGCACCAATTATTCAAATAAATCATAAAACCATTTCTTCTTTGAAAACAAAACCAGATTCAGGAACCAGTATAAAGTTTGAGCCCAGATATTACTGCAGCCAATCACACAGTTGCTGCAGGTCTTCAAATGTAGTCTGAGTTTCCATGTTTATTGTCTCAAAATCTGTATCAGTTGATTCTACTTGTGTCTGAGTCTCAGTCTGCAATAAAGGTTCTATAGTATCTTGGGACACAGTCTGGGTTTCTGTTTGAACTCTATCCTTTCTATCTGATTCAGCAGGAAGCTTGCTGATTGAGGAAACTGTACCTTCAGACACTTGGATTTTTAAATCAGACTGGTTATCTTTATTCAGTGAGTATTCTTTAATGAAGCAAGGGCTAGTGGATGTTGTTACACTGCTTTTTGATGATGTTGCCATGGAATTTTGGCGGAAATTATTGTTCTTCATTCTTTCTCCACAACTTAAGGTAACAGATTCTTTGCAAAAAGCAGAGTCTCCTGTGCCAACACAAACACCAACTTGACTACCTTCATATAAAGCACTCCTGTCATTACCTAACACATTTCCATTAGACAAAGTCTGCATGGAACTTGATGTTAGTGAACCATCCAGAAGTCCAAGACTTGCTAAATCATCATCATTTAATGTCTGGGTTTCCATATTTGTCATGACCATGTCAAGAAAATCCAGCCCATCTCCACCAGTTTGAGTATTAGAATCAATTGGCACAAAATTTTCAAACAAACTAAAATCAACTGTCTGAGTATTCATATCAATGGTATCCGTGTTTGTACCCAAGAAGTCAAGTTCACCAGCAAGCTCACTGGGTTCTGTTCCAGTCTCCTTAGTACTTGCTGTCGTATTTTGATTTGTCTCAAACAGGAAATCGGTGCTATTCATGAAAATTCCACTGGATTGAAGCAGTGTGTCAAACTCTGATGCAGACATGGTCTGAGCCTCTGTATCGGTCATGTGACTATGTCCTATGAGGTAATTCTCCTCCAAAGTTGACGTACCGCAAACAGATAAAGATCTATCCATAGTTCTCTCATCATTCACATTTTCAGCATTTGTTTTAAAATTAGTATTTTGACCTGCACTGACATGCTCCTGCATTTTCTTGTTATGTGAGGACACATCAACATGGACCCCTCCTAATGCAACTGCTGTGTACATTTGACCATGATCATTTTTGTGTAACAAATCTTCCACATTTGTTACAGATTTCTGTTTCTTCTGTGCTTCCTGTGGCATTACATAATTTATTGAGGTATTCAAATTTTCCCCATAAATTTGTACAACGTTGTCCTTAGTTTTACCTTCATGAATGCTTTCTGACCGAGTCAATACATCAGCAACTTCAATTTTCTTTTCCTTCAAGACTGACTTACTACCATTAAAAGGTAATTCATTAGAACTATAATTTAAAGAAAGACTTGTTCGATTCTTACAGTGTCTCTCTTGAAGATTGACTAGATATGACTGAAGAGTTTGAGTAGATATTGATGGTGGCAAGTCTGTCATAGTCTGGCACTCTGCCAAGTTGTGCGATGTCTCAGCACGAATATTTTGCTGTTTTACTTGGCTGAATGAATCAACCAGAACAGGTTTTGGTTTTCCTAACTGGCCAAGCTGAGTGTCAAATTTTGTAGGTTTCTGTGGTGTCACTTGGGATGCCACAGTTTTCTTTTCTATATGAATATTGGCATGCCTCAGTGCTGTTTCAATGATATAGTCCCCTGTCGTTTGAGTGCTACTCACAATAGGTATACCTTTCTTCTTCGTTAAACTGACAGAAGTCTGAATACCAGTTGATGATTTCATTTTCTTCCATCTTGGTGATGATGGATTCATGTCTTTCTGAAGGCTGTATCTTCTCTTAACTACTGTCTGCTTCTTTGGTGGGGATTTCTTTAGGCTATATAAAGAATATGTTCCTTCAGGTTCATTATAAGATTCAGGATGTATCGAGACATTGGAACTAATGTGCTGTTCTATATTGTGAGAAACATCCCCATTCAAATGTGATGTATTTTTACAGTACAAAGTTCTGTGTGCTGGAGCTATATTTTTGTTCAGTGACAATGTATCTATACCATATATATCTGTCTGGATTAGAGCATCCTGTCTCACTGTTGTTTGAGTATTTACTTGACTAACATTTGTCTTGTCCTGTGTAGAGATGACCTCTGACCTTGCTTGGGAAGTGTGTGACTGTTGTGGGACTGGTTTAGGTTGTATACTTCTTGATGGTTTGACTGGTTCCCTTGACTGTACAGGCACCAGTAACATTGGCTGTGTAATGATAGTAATCACTGGTTGTGTCTGGCTGGGTTTCCTCTTAACATTTCTACAATAAAATAAGATTGAATGTAAAATTCAAAGTAAAACCAAGTTAACAAAATAGGTTGACAATGACGTGTAGCCATATCTATAAGCATACATGTACCAGGTACATGCAACTCATTATAATGTGACTTCCAACTGAGTGAAATAGAATAACATTGAAAACGTTTTCACTTCTGAATTGTACATCACTCCATAATTGTGTCTAGCTGTGCCACAATTATCCCATCTGACCTTTTACCTTTTCTAAGATCTTAAAATTCTTTGACTTTTAGTGGAATTCAAAAATGTGATGAAAAACATTTTCTGGATAAGGAGTGAGTCACCATAATTTTCACACAAAAATGACTAGTCACTAGTGTGTTGAAAATAAACACTGGGTGGGGGGTGGCTGCAGGTATCCGTGAGTATTTAAAAATACTATTAATTACTCAATGAACACTACACCGTGATTCAATCCTTGAATTTATTACTTAATGCTAACTCACAGAAACAATGTCAACATGGTTTATGTATAACATCCTTCAGTTAGTTTTTATGAAATTTATGGAAAAAATTGTACAGGCCAAATACGTATTTACTTATTGTCACAGTCTAACAATTGAAAATTTGTTAAAGCCAGCAACTGTTTTGATTTTCACACCAAGGTTGCTCATTTGTTAAAAGCTGTAGCAGATCTTCTCAGTAATGTATTAAAAGTTGGACATACAAAATTTAAGGAGCAAAATATTGAGTACTATTTATATTATGACATCTGTACAGACCAGACCAACATAATTACAAATACGTGCCTCCCACTTTGTGAATTTAATTGCCAACAACGTACCTGATCTTTTCAACAAATTTGTAAATTACAACAGAAATAAAAGTGTTATAGAGATTCAGAATATATCCTAATTAGAACTTTGGTAACATTCTCTCTTAAAAGTGTAAATCAGTGCTAAATGTATTTCTTAAAATAATTATGATCACTTTGAAAGGTAACATAACTTTAACACAGTAACTCACTGTTTCTTTTCTGCTGCGTGTTTTAATTGTCTCATATACTCCTGCGGGTACACATGCTGCTGACGTTTACAATGTGTGTGAAGCGCCTCCTTGGTGGTGTAGCTTACGGTACATGTACCACAGCGATACAGTACACCACAGCGAAGTTGGTGCTGCTTTAAGTAACATTCTCGTATGAAAGCTGTATGACAGCGACTACAGGGGAACCGTCTCTCTGCATGAACTTTCAGGTAATGCTGTAAAATTATTATACCACTTTTTAATTACTTTTCAGTTAAAAACTTTCACATTCAATACCATGCTTTTAACTCTTACCCTGTTGGTGGCAATCAAGTGTCTCTTTTGTCTTCAAGACCAAAGAGGAATCTGATCATCCTGTACATATTACGCAGATTTTATATAAAAAAAAAATAACTCTCTGATCATATTCTCCTAGTTCAGGCACAAAATGTGGCCTACAAAGCATTAACTGGGTTTTTCTATGACTTGACCTTTTAACCTATATTTTTGCCCAAGTGACTAGTAATACTTATCAATGAAATATGAAATACTCCAGCCCATCTCAGTTCCTAAAACAAAGTTGGGATGATATAATATACTTGTAGCATTTAAATTACTTATAAGTTATAATGGTCTAAAATTTCATGATGGCAAAACTGAATTAGATGATTCTTATTTCTCGAATAAGTATTTCCGTTAACACGCTTGTCACCCATATTATTCGTTACTACAATGTATTGTACCGTATATAGTTTTACTTTGGTTTTATTGTTTTAGTACCTGTATTACTACAATTTAGTTATTAGTAGGGCATTAATTTGTACAAACTACATGTATACGCACCTGCTTGACAAGACTGTAAGCACTGAAATACTTCTTGGATCCCTCAGCATACTGGCACAAGGTTACTGGACAATGGAAATGGAATATTGTTGTATCTGTTGCCTTTCTCTTGTGGAATAAACTTTTGTCACTTTCATTCTGTACAATGGAACAAGAAAAGAAAACAATAAATCACTAGATTGTTGGACATTACTAGATTACTGGCAGTATTTTAATAACAACATAGTTTTGTATCTTTAATATGGTTCTATTTGGAGAATTATCTACCTGAAAGGGATGTAACAAAACGTTAAAACATATAGGCAAGACCTTTCTTACATTTAGAATATCAGTTAAACAAGAATGTGAAGCTGTCATAAAAATAAAAATAAACTTGTTCTATTTTGTGATAATTGAAATGGTAAACATAATACTAGATCAACTTGGTGAAGAGTGAAGAAGACTTTCCATGCCTGCATAAGACCAGACAGAACTATTTTGGAAGTGACTTGTCTGGTTCTGGAAACTGGCCAAGAAATTATATGTATAAGAACAGGGTATCATAGCTTGTTTTTAACATATCACAAGTGTGCTGATTTTACAAAATATGGCCGCACTTGTTTCTGAACAAATTTAGTACAGCAAGGTTGAAAATTACATACAAGTACATCAAACCTGTTTCTCAACTATTTTTCATTGGCCAGAGTCTGCTTAGTAGCTTGTTTGTAGCTGAATATGCAATCGAAAACCTCTGACCTTTTATCATTACTTTTTTAATCAGCAAAATCGATACATAGCTTCAGTTAAATGCATTACGGTACTAAAGTCACACACATATTATATGCACCAAAATTGAAGGAAACTTGCTTTGGAATGGAGTCAAGACTTTTCACCCCTAGACTAGTAGTCATCTCACATACCATTGCTAATATATTGATTTAAGTATGTGCATAATATGCTATTATTTTACCTGATTAATATGTTTGATAGTGGACATCAAACACCAAGAGAAATAGTTTTATGGAAAAAAGAAATATGAAACAAGAAAATTCTGTGAATTTATATCACCAACTGAATTAAGCAAATCACTGAAAACAAAAACTGGATTGTCCACTTCAGAAAAAAGGAGTATTTTTTAAAATTTCACTACCGCACTGGATCTCCGAGGGGATAATTTTTTATACCGCGAAGTGTGGAGTGAAAAACTCCATACTTAGTATTTTTGACATATTCTTCCAAACCTGTATTGTAGGAAAATATGATGTTACACGATAGAATTAAGTCTAATGATGATGCTAATACAATTCTAAGTTCAATTAACTAATCTATACACCGGCATCAATCAGTGAATTATTAAAAATAAAAATATTATAATTTACGCAATGAACACTTCGGCGAAGGTCAGTTTTATTAACCAGGTACAACACTCAGATCATATTCTCATAGTTCAATGACAACACGGTTAAGTAAAAACTTGACAGTATTTTTAGCCAGTTTTAAATAGTGTTTTAACCACTGTTTTAAATTATGAGCATGTATGATGTAAACGGAATATTCCATAATTGTAAAAGTGTATAGACATTTTAATCATGAGTGACTCTAATGGATAGTGTTATATTCACTCGTGAGAACATTAGTCATTCATTGGCAAATGCTACAACTCTGTCACTGAAAACAAACAATAAATTGCCATAGAATTATTCCTCGTTTATAGGAGTATCCAACTCAAATCTTTATGATAGGTACATGTACCTGCTGATATATGGCATGCATGTAAACTTCCATGTTTAAATAAAAACATCTAGATTTTTAATCAGTGGTGAGATTTTTCATAAACCTTTAGTTTTCAGGTAAAGTGATATTTAATTCTTCATTTTAGAGCGGAAAAAAATGTAATTCAAACAAAATAAATAGAAACTAGAGTTTGTTTTTCACAACAAAAATGTATGTCTCCCACCACTTAACACTGTAGGATAAACAGGTATGTGTGTCATGAATTACAAATAATTTGAAATACAAGTTGTTTTCATATGGCCTGAAAAAATAATCACATCATGACATGGCCTTATTAATGAATAATAAAAGTAAAAAAACAAACACTTAGGGTTAGGTTTAACGAAAATTAACAATAACTCAGCTAAGAATCCCTGAACTAGATAAAGCTGGCACTGATCATTCATGTGAAGTTTGGTTGAAATCCGTCTAGAGGTATAAGAGGAGTTGTGGGGACAAACTTAGCTATGTCAGAGTTTACAAAAAAGGCCAATAACTCCGCTAAGAATCACTGAACAGGAAAGTGTCGACAATCTGCAAAACTACGCTTGGTACCAAACATTTCTACCAAGTTTCAGTAAAATCCTTCCAGGTGAGTAGGATGAGTTGCACAAACAAACTTTTGTGATTAAGACTGATAGACAGCACCAAATAAAAATGTCTTCCCCCACTAGGCGGTAGACATAATAATCTATGTGTAATATGGGTGGGTAGCACCCGATAGTGAAAGTAAAGATTCCACTTGCTATTCTGCTCATTAGATTTGGTGTGAAGGTGTAAAGCTACGAAATGTTAGATCTATGGGAGGCACCTCCCTGCAACTCCAAATTAATAAGGCTTAGCATAAACCCCTCAGCCCAGGTGAAAATCTTGGGACAACTTTTGGGCCGGCCCTTTTGTTAAGTATGCTTTGTATGTCTGATGAATGTATGTGTGAACTATATATTATATGAATTATGTTATAAAATATGATTTAAAGTAAAGTGAAAAATCTGTTATAGAAACATTTTCTGCCCAATAACTAGAGTGACATCGGGTGTACTCGGCCGTCGGTAATACTCGGCCGTGCCTGATATCGACAGTTTGTGCTTATTACGTC
>JAUMHA010069757.1:0-18867 GCA_032359765.1 Saxidomus gigantea
CTTAATTTTGCCCCAAGACTATCATACATGTAAATATACACGACTGTAGCAAAAGATTCGGCGTAGGGGCATCAATATTAATTATCAAACATTTATTAGTAGTATATTAACTGAAATATAAGAAAAAATGAAACTATGTCACCGTATACTTTTTAAGCTTTATTTTTTTATATTTTCAAGTAACTGTACAGCTTGATAAAACTAAGGAAAATTAAGATACAGTTTTCATATCTTGTAAAATGGCATAATTTTTCATGTTTTTCAATTTGATAACTATAATCGAAAAAATAACGAACACGAATTTTGGCTCCTTTGGGGATTGAACTCAGGACCTATTGATATCAAAGCAGACGCTCTAACCACTGAGCCACATAACAAAATGACGGAATGATGGTTGTAAAAACTCAATCTTGTATCTTGCCAACTTTGAAATCACAGTAATGTTTTGATCAAGTTCACAGTAATCTGTGATAATGACAGATGTCAAACTGTCTAATAGAGTAGTAAAATACATTAAGTTGTATGTTAATGTGTTCTGTGTTTTCAATTATTATAATTGTGAACATTCTTGTTGTTGAATTTATGATGTTTGCATTGTTATCTTTGACGGTATTCACTTAAAAGATAAATATTCCAATTGCCAGCGACTATTTTCAGTTCTATTCTAGTAATGTTCCAAAAATGCATAGAACACAACTATTTAAAACATGTGCACGCACGTGAAGTGTGACTTTGGTGACTGTTATTTTTATATGTTATCAACTGACTTTGCAGTTTTTAGGGAGTATTAAGAATAAAAATACAAGAAAAAAATCAACTGCATCGTAGGACACCCACTGTTGTTGACTCCGCTGTGCTCTATACATCCCCATGAAACTTAGCGCAGACAACAACCTTGGATGTCCGACAATGAATCATCTTCACACATACTCAAATTTTTCTTTCATTAGTTCCAGACCAAGCAAGCCTATAAAGAAAAACATGAGAGCCAAAGACAACTGCATTGCCCCATAGGAATGTACATCATGTTTGTGTTGCAATTATTCAAATTGTTGGTGATTTGTTAACACATAATTATCTAAACAGTCAGTCTGTAGTGAGTTTAGCTATTTACAGGCAAGCAGTTTTGTCTGATGAAATCGACGTTGAAGCAAGCGAGATAGTTTTTTGATGGGCGCTGAGGTTTCGCAACTATGAAATATCAGATAAAAAGCGTGTCAAACTGAGGAACCAAATGAATTACATTACACATTTCATTTATTGTCGGTAAACTAATACAATAACCATAAGCTTTGAATAGCTTTTGACCAACTAACGAGGCTTTTATATCATACATATGATAATAAAAACTGCGACAATGAGGCAGTTTTTGTTGTTGTACCACAGAACAAAGAACAAGATAAAACCATTGATTGTAATGGTTTTTTTTTAACTTCAGATTTGTTTGTGATGAATAAACAAATGACCGTCTCCTGCGTACTCTAAATTTAAATAATGACAACCCTTAAAACTTCTAGCGCCACTTCAATAATATTTTATTTTATTGGTGTAACAACATTTACACAATAAACACTCACCCAAAAAGAAAACTTTACACTTTTATTATTCAAATACTTAACACAATATTAAATCAATGTATTTCACTCTGACTCTATAAAATAAGTCAAATAACAAAGGCGATAATAGGCCTAAAAGTTAAAGTCATTTATCTTGCATAAAAGGGAGATAACTCATATCGTGAAAACAGACAGTTTATCAAAAACAAAATTGGTTGTCAAGACAAAATATTCTTTTTACTGTCAATTGAGAGAAACTAATGTCAAGACTAGAAACTCAACAATGTTTTATGAAAACACAATGCAATAGCGAGAATTGAGACTCCAAAGATTCCAATTCTTAAATTACCTCCCTTTGAATTTAATATATAGGTGAATATTTGACCTTAAATCTGAAAGCTCCTGTGGTAATATTTTGTTGTTGTTGATAAACTCACTCCCCAACTGATAAAGTGAGGTATTCGTGTTTCTGCATTTTGAGGTATTGGTGTTTCTTTCTCATGCATAGTAAATCCCATTGTAAGTCTGTAAAATTTTGATGTTGGGTCAATGTATTTACTTACTATAACAACTATTTACATCAAACGATCAGACTTCAACATTTCTGCCACCATCTTTTGTAGCTTCCATTAAGTATTTATTGTGTGGAATTGAGGACCGAAACATTTCACGAGTATATGTGGGATTTACTGTTTAAAATTGATTAGTAACATATGCATAATATTAGTACTTAAGCAGGTGTTAATTGTTAACAGTAATCGGCAATTTCCCGCACATTCAATTTCGACGGAAGGCTTCGTACCACACTCGGAAACGCATTAAATACAAGGCCATTTTGTAAAGCAAAGACTTGTTTAATAGGCATTAAATTTGATGACTGAAATTAAAAACATTTTAACAACGTAGTTCATTGTCTAAATATTTTCCATATTCTAAAAATTAACAATCTAGCGATAATTTTATTAGGCCTGCGCAATACCCGTGAAATAAAGCGGTCAGTCGAGCACTTTTTATTAGGTTCTCAATATTGTTTCAGGTTTAGAGTAACTCTGATTGGCTACACGGATTTTACTAAACTGAAAACGACAACCGTTTAAAGTGCGCTTACCGTGAATCGGTGATCGAAATCTTACGGAAGTGAAACGCTGGCGGTACTGTGCGAACTACCGATCTTATTTACTCATTTGAGATTCAGGACACATAAACTCATAAAATTTAACATGGATCATTTAAAATCTAGCGTTTAATGATTTTGGATAATAATTAGCCTTGAAGGAATTATGAATTTTTTATCACGCAGGTTTGATATAATTTATTTTTTAAAACAAAAGTTAAAGCTACTAATGAATTTAGTTTGTTGAAAAAAGCTTATATCACTTGTGAATCCCTGTCCTTTACCAATAGTATCCTCACTTATTCAGTGTACAGTTAGACTGCATTCTAAAGCATCATGTAAAATCAAATCCGCATCTAGTCAGGGCTTAAAATTGTAAAGCTCTGACAAGTATTTCTATCAAAACATCCTTGTGACATAAATTGTGATGACTCCAGTTCGTTCACAAGATAAACGAACAGACGACAAACGATAATCAAATAAAAACAATGTATCACACCAGAGGAAGAATGTAGTTACTTAGTGTGTTACAATGCGGATGCATTCATGTATTTCAGTTTTGTCGCTTCTTGACGACAAGGATTTTCATATTTTTCGATTTCATTAAAACAAAATAGAGCTGCACTATATGCACAATTCTAATATGCCTATGGTATATTTCTATAGTCATTTCGAGTGAATTAATATTATTAAAGCACTCGGAAAAGAAGGCGGAGTTTTGGACATGGAAGTAGCTCCTTCTGACTTTTCTTTTTTACTCCCGCGCAGAAAATAAAATATAGAAACAGAAATAATATCTGTATAAATACATCAGTCGCATGAACAAGTTGTGTTTAAGAACCTAAATATTATTTTTGATTGTGTCAAGTAAGCCTTAGAATACCTTCACTTTGTTTTCCTTTAAAAAGGGTAAGGAAATTCAGGATTAGCGTCATACAATGTTTTGATTCCGGGAGACAAAACAATGAATGAAAACATTGACGTCATCACACTGACGTCATTACTCCACGTTAAACTGTTGTATAGTTCAGATTAACGGTTCGCTTTTAAATCGATTGTCTGCTTTGTAAGTTCTGAATCTGACGTCTTCTGCAAAATGTCACAGTCGGGTTTTTCTTTATATTTTATGTATTAGATGATTAAACTAAAATAAGTTTGTATAATATAGTTATGTATGATATCTTGACTAGTTGCCTGAATAGGGGAGCGAATTTCAACAGCCACTACTTATGCTATTTTATACATTACCGCCGAACTATAAAGGTCCGTAGTAGTTACGATAGTTTTCATAAATTCGGCTTATAAGAATCGAAATAATGTATGGCTTGCAGTGCTTTATCGAAATTGAAGCATTTCCCGTTAGAAATGTGCCTGCTTAATAATTCACTCGGGTTTCGCCCTCGTGAATTATTCCGCCAGACACATTACCTCCGGGGAATGCTTCAATTTCGATAAAGCACTCCAAGCCATAGATTATTTCTTAAGTATTTTCAATATTCAAAGAAATGTAAGAATTGTTTTTCGTACAAATCACAGTAAACTTTGATAGTACGATCTCAAAATTTAAAAATGTATGAGCTATTGGTACTTTTACATACTATATGATGGGACGTATGCAATAATCATTTCTGGGCGCATGTTCACTGATTATTTTAAATGCTCTGAGCAGTATAAGGGGATTATGAACCTGGTTTTTCCCTGACACCAATGCCCATTTAACCATCACAACATCTCAGGTTAATCGACACGAAGCCAGAAAGCCGCCAGTTGGGATCACGAAGGAGGAGGGTAATTGAAACTAGGCCAGAAAGTTTATGGATAGGGTCATGGAAGTAGGGGAAAATGGATTACAGTTTGGTGCCAACTTTAATTCACAAAGTTATGTTTATAATTAAGAAATAATCTACGGCTTGGAGTGCTTTATCGAAATTGAAGCATTTCCGGGAGGTGATGTGAAGACTGAATTATTACGCAGGCACATTACCGACGGGAAATGCTTCAATTTCGATAAAGCACTCCAAGCCATACATTATTTCGATTCTTAAAAGCCGAATTTACGAAAAGTATCGTAAGTACTACGGACCTTTTTTCAGTTCGTCGGTAATGTGTGAAATAGCATTAATAGTGGCTGTTGGAATTCACTCCCCTATTCGGGCAACCAGTCAAGATATCATACATAACTATATTATACAAACTTGTTTCAGTTTAATCATCTTATACATGTAATATAAAAAATACCCGACTGTGACATTATGCATAAGACGTTAGATTCAGAACCTAACAAAGCAGGCAATCGATTTAAAGCGAACCGTTGATCTGAACTGTACAACGATTTAACGTAGAGAAATGACGTCAGTGTGATGACGTCAACATTTTCATTCATTGTTTTGTCTTCCGGAATCAAAACATTGTGTGACGTTTATCCTGAATATTCTTGACCTTTTTAAAGGAACACAAGGCCCTTAATCTAAGGCTTACTTGACGCAATCAAAAATAATATTTAGGTTCTTAAACACAACTATTTCATGGACTGGTGTATTTATACAGATATTATTTCTGTTTCTATCTTTTATTTTCTGCGCGGGAGTAAATAAGAAAAGTCGGAAGAAGCTACTTCCATGTCCGAAACTCCGCCTTCTTTTCCGAGTGCTTTAATAATATTAATGCACTCGAATTGACTATAGAAGTATACCATAGGCATATTAGAATCAGTGCTAACGTCAAGTGCAGATTAGCAAGGTGCCTACTTCAATAAACAACATCCTTGATTTTGGACCAGCGCAGAATTTCAGTGCATTACTGTTGGCAAGGAACCAACTTCGATACACAGTACCGATCAAATTCTAGATCTGATCGTAGAAAAATAGAACGAGATAGAGAGGGGAATCACATGACGAATAACAGTCCTTTTGACAAGACACCAGCCCTAGCATCAGCATCATCATCAGCAGCAGCAACAGTAGCGTAGAGGTATATACAAGTTGACATGATAACGGGAAAGGAAACAAAAGCTGCAATCTATAAAAATCAAAAATGCTCCACCAGGACACGGAGGAGCCACTCCATCAGTTAGAGATACATGTAAGCATGAATCGTCTGTCCCGTAAGTTTAATTCCAGAGTTTAGTATCTGATATGTTTTTCAAGAAATACAGTTTTCCTTCTGAGACTACACAAGTGTTGTTCCGTGATTTACAAGATATTCTGAAAATACAAGGCCGGGTTCAGCCGATGGATCAAGTTCGAATCTCCACTTAATTTTCGTAATTTAACTCATGTCCCGTTTGATCTAGCAGGGAATATCACGGGACATTGACACAGATGCTTGTGGTATGGATTCGCGACCCAATCTATTCTTGTCCCATGGTGTACGGAACATATATAAATACAAGATTTGAAACAACTGAATACTCCAATCGCAAATTTAAGGCATGTGTGTAAGTAGGGAATAACTAACCGGTTTTTCCAATGCAAAACACTTTTCTGAATAAACTCCCACTCCAAACTGCAACTGATACGGTTGAATTAAGAGAATTTCGAGAAAAAACACTTTTGTCATATCAGCACAAATCAGATTAAGTATATACATGAAGTTATAAACATAGGTTCCCCACATCGCAGTATTTAAAATAGCGTGCGTGGGGTACCATTACGTTTACAGCGGGGATTTTGTCTTGCGGGAATGCTATATATAGCGGTAACTTTTAAAGCAGATTTATAAATAAAACGACAGGTTACATTTGTATTGCTTATAGTTTTCGAATCTTTACTATTTTTAGAAACAGTTCACCTGAGATGTGATAGATGAAATCGATTTGTTTCAAATCTTGTATTTATTCACCATAAACATGTGATCAGTAGGTAAGTAAAATTAAGAAATTGCATTTGTAATTGTTTAGCTAATATGGAGTTGTAGGATGTATTTAAAGATACTGCAGTGAGTAGGTGCCTAAGGGGGTGAGGTCCAGACCCCAAGCTTATGTGGACATTGATTACTGGACGAAAGTGAGAGAGTGGTCCAGAGCAATCAATACTTACATATACATGTCTGAGAAATGACGGCTGAGATAACACGCACACTATGTCTGAAGGGTCCGGTAAGACAGGAATATCAATTCATCAAGGGTCTCATGTCAGTATTAATCATATGACACAACAAATTAGAATTGAGTACACAGATAAGAGTATGCGCCTGGTTTGATCTGCTATTGATGGGGTAAGCCAAAGTGTAAAAGAGGAAACCTGATGCGACAGTCTGTTAAAGTCATACAGACGAGATAAGTCGAAGCTTTACTAGGCCGGTTGGGAATCTAGTTTAACGAATCTTGTGATGTAAAATTATAAAACAAAATCCAGGACAGCTTGTTTCCCGACTATGTGATCAACGTCCACCCAAAGCGTGTCAAAAGTGTGTAATTGTTTGTAGTCCTACAAAATTGTCTAAATACTTCTATTTGATCTAGAATCCCTTATCAGCATGTTTAATGTTTTCAGGTGAAGTTATGATAACCTTGCTTGTCATATTACAGATGGCATCTTTGGATTGTTTCTTATAGTCATATCAAATTACCAGTGAGTCATACTTGAGGTTTTGTTGATTTTTTTATTCAAGATTCATTGAATTACATTGTGGTAAAGGTACCAAAAGAAACATGTATTTTGAAATGTCATAATATAACTTAACGAAACTTCTAACTCCCCCTAGTTCAATATTTTTTACCCATTATATACCAACAAAAATTCTACAGATGCATTTGAAATAATGGCAAATATTGTTATGTAATAATTTTGCCCATTTTCAACTCTGTTCACCGACTTACCTCATTGGTGAACGATATGTCATCAGTTGCACGTACTGCACGTGTTCAACTCAAAATGACAATAGTGTCCGTAATATGACGGCTAGTCAATATCTTTAATTGAAACACATAAAATAGCCGAATATCAAATCAAGATTCGGCGAGGACGAAATGCATTTTAGAAAGCAGCGCACAACAACAATTTGTTACATTTACTTTTCGCTTCTCTACGTTGTCTATTTTTCATTTCTTTCAATTTACTACCCCAGGTGATTAGTATCTATCTCATATTATTAAATTTTGATACGAATTGACAATTCAATTTTACTTTTGACTTGCTGTCTGTTCATTTGTGTGAACACTTCATTTGTAGCATGAATTAAACTTTCTTAGAATTTTGTTCATAATTTTGTAACAAAGTGTTGTACATCCTTTTAATTCTAACGACCTACTATAGAAAGTATCATAGAAGAGTACAAAGTTTAATTTCAAATAAGTGACGTTAAAGTCGCGAGATGCGTTATTCGACCTTACCTTGTGTCAAAATGTTAAAGTAGTGCGTCTGGAACATGACGCACCCTTGTATTATGGGCATCTACTGAGTGAAATTATTTGAAAATCTATCCATCTATATATAGGTTACAGCCAGGACACGAAGTGTTGACGGACAGACAGACAGACAGACATACAGACGAACCGATTATAGAGCACACCTATAGTTACCCCACCTATCTTGAACCGGTTGGGGACTGATAAAACGGTCACACAAATGCAATTTTTTAGTTCTAACTTCGGATATACTCATTCCAAGTGTATAAATAAGGGCTACATATCTTTCCTTAAATTATGACTGACTTTGAAAAGTGATATCACTTTATCCCTAATGTATATTTATCATTTGCTGAAAGAGCATATGACATATACGTTTCTTCTTATCTTAAACATTATCTTCATTGCTGTGCTAAGAAGTTTTATAGTAAAATAAATAAAACAAGACCCGACAGTAGGACAGGGCGCTCGACTTTCTCAGTGATTGTCAATAAAGCAAAACTTTTGGCAGCAAAAGGCAAATCTGTGTACTTTCAATCTGTAAACAGGGGCCATAAAATATACAGCATGACAGTGCCAGTTGCACACAAGACGTTAAGTAGGAATTTCAAAGTACATTTGAATATTTTTGAAAAAGTAATTTACTCTTGCTTAAAGACGAGTGTTATGTTTGCACATAAATATAACAATTTTCAAAGTAATATCTCAAATGATTAAGTCAGTAAGTGGATAAACATTATTCTAAGTAGAAAGGGCCACAATTTGAAAATATCATTGACATAGTTACACTGTACTCTCTTTAGCCTACATGTTTGGTCATGCTGTTAAACAAGTATTCCAACTTTCAAAGTAATATCTCAAATGGTTCAGTCAATAAGTGGACTGGTACAAATTATAAGTCGAAAAGGGGCCTTAATTTTTTAAACAAATCCTGATCCCTGCTTAGATGATTGTCATAATGCAAACAAGTATTCCAAGTTTCACAGCAATATCTAAAAGGGTGAAATCAACAAGTGGATTTCACCCATATTCAATGTATTTACTAAGTCAAAAATGGGCCATAATTCTAACAATAACCTTCACAGAGCTTCCAGTTTGTGCTTTTGTTAGTCGATAAAGGTACTGTTGGTTAATAAGTATTGTAATGATTTTGAAAAAATTGGGAAGTTCAATGTACTTTTTACATGGAAATCGAAAAAGGGCAAAATTCTGACAAAAGAGTGGTAATGATGGTAAATAAGTATACGTTTTAAAGAGTTATATCTCTAATGGCCAAAGTGTGGGTAAAACTCAATCAATATGTGAAACCAACGCTGACAGTGAGGCGAGTAGGAAAGCTCCCTTTTCTTTCTTCTGTCGAACTAAAAATAAACTTACTTACTTTTAAGATATTACACGTGCATGTAAAATAACCAAAAACTGTTTCAAACAAAGTACAAGCATGTAATACATGTACAATGCAATCTGAAATACTGTGTTCATTTGTAAACACCTGTGAACTACTATGTTAGTGTAACATGATATTGCTTTCTCTAAGATTAATTATGCTGTTACATTTCCCTAGTTTTATGTCACATTAACAGTTCCGAATGACTTACCTTGCTGATAAACTCTTGTTGAAAACCATCAACCTGACTGGAAAATTTGTAGGACTATTTAAGTCAACGAATATGACACAAACACGCAAGGTTATTCATGTGCATCACTGCGACATTTTGATTGTATAATGTCTGTCAGTGGTTTTCTATAGGTTTGGTATAATTGTGAATTGTCCAACGTGAAATGTAACTACAGAGAACAACATTGGCGCATGGTACTTGTGTTCAAATTTCAAGGGGATCATATCACCCTCAAAATAAAACCTTAAAAAGGTACCTATCCAGCTTTCTTTTCGCTAGGCTTCAACAAACTATGTTACAATATTTGGGAATACAAAAACAATTATCAAGTCATAGTTAACCTTCATTATCTCCTGTTTATTCCATAAGGTAACATTTGTATTACATGATTGTTAAAAATAATGGTACTGTTATTGAAAATCACAAAATAAATTGACTCAGAAGAATTTTGTCGAAATGCACAATGTTAAAAATTAATTACCCCATCCACTTATTTTCAGAATGACACAAAAAAGTTTCTTAATTAAAGATCAATATAGTATCATCAAAATTAAGTGGAAAACAGGCTCCTAACGGGGTTTTCTTTGCGCTAGCCTTTGTCAAACTTTACAACTATTTTCTTGTAGCTGAAAAACAGCTTAACTTTGCAAAATGTTCGTGTATCGTGCGTATATCGTGCATTCCGTTTGCATTCATCGTGCGTTTATCGTTCATGCATTAATCGTGCATCATTCAGATCGTGTCATATAAAGCATCATTCGTTCCGTGTGATGAACGTTGCACGATAGGAATTAAAAATAAAAGTGGTCCGAGAAAGTGCAGACAGCTAATTGTGTAGAACGTTTACATGTTAGCCTAGACCTAAACGTGTATTATTCATATCATTGTTCAAAGATCGGATTAATTTGATGAAATAGGAAGAATCATTCTTTAAATTATCTAAACTATTTTTATGTTACATTTTTTTTTTTTTTTTCACAATATATTTGTGGGGAGAAGATATTTTGACTTCGGTAAAACCGAACGTAGACGTTCTGCATATCGTGAAAGATTTACACCAGGTGTTATTCTACCGACAAAAACGGATATGGGAATTCATTTATTTGTAAATGGCTTCTATGTAGACATTCGGTAAAGTGCTAAATGAAACTGTAAGAATTATGGGAGTGGCTAGGTATACGTAGAATCGGACTTTCCGTCCGAAAATTCTTTACAACATTTAATTATAGTTGTTATAAGTATTCGTGCCGCTTTTCAACTACTAATTATTCTAATGAACTGTTTGGTTTTACTGTAAATTATCGATAATTTAGGACTTTAGGGTGCTTCGATTCAGCTCTTACATTGTTATTAGACATCTATTAATAATATTGTTGTTAAGCAAACGAAAATGTCCGAGTAAATCTAATAATCGTTTTTCGTTTCGTTCATTGGGAATCGTGTATCGTGTATCGTTCTTATCTCTCATCCTTCATGATTCATTCATCAGTTATCGTGCGTTTATAGTGCGTTCCATTTGCGTGTATCGTGCGCGTATCGTTCGTTCCGTGTGCAAAGTTATACGTAAGCACCACTGTAACAGGGCTTTTTTTGCGCTAGCCTTTGTCAAACTTTACAACTACTTTCTTGTAGCTGAAAAACAGCTCAACTCATATGTATCAATAATTATTCATATTTATATACATTCAAAGTTTGATTATTAAATCAGAAGAAAAAACAAATTTATACCAAAGTATAAAGTTGTTATTACATAATTCAATTACAAAAAATCATGCTAAATTTTAAATAGTTATTATCACATAATTAGCAATCTAACCCGACAAATTATTTTTGTATGACCTTTACCTTTTAAGTTTGGTCTGGTCATGTGGTAGTAATCGAATAAAAAAAGTTACTGGTATACCAAATGTGCATTTTGAGCTACTTTGAATTAATGTATGTATGTAACAAGCTGTTAAAAGCTCTAATTGAGTGTCTTATCATTGTTTATTAGCCATTCACTTTCATAATTGCCTTGAATATGCTCAATTCATGCGTTTATTTATGTCACTTTGGCTACATGTAAATTGATTTTGCCAATTTTTACTATAAGTATTTCTTTAATATTTTAAAATGACCCGTCATGTGAAATATGAGGTCAATTAATTTTCTAAAAACAGATAAAATTATGAAAATGGTATCCGTATATTATGTCAGGCAGATCAACAACAATGCAGTTTTAATGCCCACTTTGGTATTTTAATTTTCAACATACTCACAATGTCTTGTTAATGGGACGATGCTTAATGCTTTGTACCAAATGAACTGCTATATTTAGTTAGTAAAATGTATGCGAAAGCTAACTGAGTTAAAGGCGATGTGCGTGTAAAAAAACAAGAGGTAAAACAACTATGAAAACCTATACCATACTATGTCAAAACTGTACATTGGTTCTTGTTTAAATTCTGGAAGACAATGTACATGGGCTTCAATGGTGTTGCGATTATGTATTCAAATTAGGACGAAGCCAAAACTTGGCCCAGTAAAAAAGGCTATAGAAAAAAAACAACATAACTTTAGTGTCACGGTGTAATGGTCGAATGGTGTACTTCTTACCCCGGTGTTTCATGTTCAAATTTTGGTGATACTGATTAGAAACCAACGAAGCAATCATCATGAGTAGTTAAGATTAAAGCTTATATTTTTCTCTATGCTGAATGTAAAATAATAGGAAGAACAACATTTCAATATACATTTCTAACATTTATAAATAGATAAAACATGCTACAATTCATTCATCACTAGCCAATTTTGTGTTAATGTCGAAACATTTTCCATTGCGTTCCTAAGTTCGAATTACATTTATAATTATATGAACAGTTTTTGCACTCAATATGCAGATAAGCACGTAATAAAAAATTTGTTATGTTTATAATGTTATGTAAATGTATAGGTTGCTTACAAGTCTTGTATGAAACGTCTGACCGCCAATTATTTGCAAACAAAATCCGGAAACACAGATCCGCTTGTGATATTATTTGACGTAAAAGTTTCTATTTGTGATATTATTCATTATATTTTACAAGAATCGATAGTTTATGTCAAAAATATTATTCCATTACATTTATCAGATTAACTCAACTACATATCTGTGGTTTACTATGTTACGACATTATCTCACTTCTGATAGTTCGCGCATGTGCAGAACAACATAGGCTTTGATCAAGTAGGCTTTTGTATGAAGTGTAATGCATACCTACGCTGGTTTCGAAGTTCTGCTATCAGAACCATGCCATTCTTCAAGGACAAGCTACGAAATAAATATGTCAAGCCATGCAACGTTGTAGACATTCAGTGGTCACATGTGGTAGTGGGTAGGAAGAAAAATTATTGTGTTGAAACGACGAAATGCAAGTATTCTAAGAAGATTTTCTGTTTAGGCCAGGCTTCTATATGTTGTCGATAGCTCAGTTCATTTTTCTTATTATTTTGAATGATTGTTTAATACAGACGATCATATTTCGAATTTTTACGTTACCCAACTTTGTAAAATTCCTTGAAAAATTCGCGCAATGGCCAGTCCATTGACCTTGTGCGACTGGTATGATCAAGTTCTTGGGATGGAAAGGTCGTGTCTAGGGTTAAAGCAAAAGTTAATTGATTATTTTACTCGGTTGTTTGACCCCCTTTCACCACCACTGCGGATAAACGACCACCGGATATTGGCTCTTAATTTAGCACAGGTAATTAGTTTCCGCGAGGGACGTGTTACAATTTGGGGTAACTTTAAACCCGATTTTCACTCTGATACATATTATTTTGTGCTTATATGTGTGTGTTTTGAGACTTTAATGACTTAGTGCTACAGTTGGGGTAAGTTAAAATCCGATTGTTACTCTGATACGTTAGGGTTAGGGTTAGTGTTATTTAATACTTCAATGACCATCCCAGTCCAGTGTATTCCTGAGCTGTAAATGATGGAGGTTAATATGTTAAAATACCACAAAATGACCGCGTGCTCACTTAAAAAGTTCGGCAGTGGGAAAGGTTACTATTTTATTTCGCATATGTGCGTACATGTGAATAACCTGAATTAAGCGATTTATTTGCGCAAGTTCCTGGCATAAGTGTTCAAAATCTTATCATCAAACGTTATCTCTGGGCCAAAATATTGATAATAATATAACTCAAGTTAGTGCACTTGTCATTGTTTATTTTGCTTGTTGGTATACTGGAGTATTGGTAATAACGTGTACTTAGTATTGTGCACTAAAAGTGAGTAAATTTTTTAAAGCGTTTTATTAGCTCATCTGAGCACAAAATGCCCAAGGTGTGTTCTGTGATCGCCTAGTGTCCGTCATCTGTCTGTCTGTCTGTCTGTCTCTGTTTGTCTGGCTGTCGTTTGTCGTCTGTGCACACTTTACCTAGTGGATCTTCATGCAACTTGGTCAGAATGACTGTCGTGATATAATCTAGATCGAGTAAGTCATCTTGATCTCAAAACTATATCAAGGGGTCAAATCATGGAAAAACCTTGTGTATGCAATAGGATCTTTATTGACTTGGTCAGTATGATTGTCTTGTTGAAATCTAGGTCGACTTCGAATATGGGTCACCTGGGGTAAAACACTAGGTCACGGGGTCTCATCATCGCGAATCATAGACAAGTCTTATGTATGCCATTTTTATTTGATCTTCATGAAACTTGGTAAGTATGATGGTCCTGATGAAACTTAGGTCGAGCTTAAATGTACGCAATCTGGGGTCAAAAAACTAGATCACCCAGTTAAAAGCCTTGTGTATGCCAATCAGGTGACATTTACAACCCAATCATCATGTAAATTGGTCAGAAAGTTTGTCGTGTCAAGGTCAAAGAGATTGTGTGTATGATATAGAGTTTAGGTGAGAAATATGGTCATATATTGTCAGTAGGTCTCAGGTGAGCGATAAAGGGGCCATCTTGGCCCTCTTGTTTGACATTGTTGGTAACATATATACAAAGGTTCTATTCTTAATTTGCTTCGATTTAATTTTCCGACATAATAAGATAAGCAACAATTTGTAAAACTTACTAGTAACTGAGATATTTGGATAGCAAATGTGGCCGAGAGTTCCGCAATTTCATTATCCAGAACAAAACACCGCATTTTATTTTACAACTTAAATGTTTTTTAGACATTTGTTTACTAATTGTATATAACATGAAAAGTCACTTCATGTTCGACTCATTGAAAGGGTAGTGCAGTACTGCACAGCATATGTATTTACATGCGATATTGTTGATTTTACCAAAACCTAAGTCTTAGTCTATATTAAATGAGACGTGATGGTCTCCATGTAAACGCATATGGTTCATTTCATTCATTAGGTTACTTTTCTCAGTGTGTAATTTGACTTTTTGTCCTTCCAACTGCCGGCGCAAAGAAACAGCTATATGCCATTTTCCAGTCAAGGCTAATACGGATGAATTCAAAGACTATGTGGGCACGTTATTGCGTTTTGACTACTACAGACCGGACATGATAAAACCTGAATTGCGAATAGTTATGTCATCGTACCATAAACATCGCAAGGACGTGTTTGATTTTCCAAAAAGATTGCAGAATGACTGTCGATATTTAACGGCGATGTTGCGCGAATTTGTCAACAAATGATAGATAGTAATGGAATCGGTCCAGTTATCGAATCGACCTTCATGGGCCAAGCTAGAATGGCAAAAAGATTCCACTTATGGATCATATCAGATGGATTTAGCGACCTATTCGACATACTTAGAATGATTAAGCAGTCAAAAAAGGACCCTACTTTGCCGACGGATTCGATTCCGACCGACTTAGTTGGATATCTATTTGTTGTCCTTTCTATTATAAAGATATAAATATTATGAATCACTTTGCGCTAGATACCATGGATATCATCTACAAGAATACCGATCTACGGATAACAAATCGAACAACACAAGGGTTCACGGTATATTCTCTTAAATGGTGGGGAATTGGATTTCCTTGGAATCTTCAGGTTCGTCTATGTGACGGCGAAGAACAAGTATTGAAAGGCGTTACATTAACACATACATGTACTTAATAATAGAACAGGACGCAAATAGCTATCCCAGCGTTGTTCAAACCCGACACGACGAAGACCAGTTAATATATATTCTATTATTTTATTGTCAAAGGGATAAAATTAAGGACACGGTTGCATAAATTATAGCTGACGGGCATTAAGAAAAATAACACACTAGAAAGCCTGTTGCAACCTCATGTCTCCTCCAATGTTGCCGTGGCTACTTTTATGACCGCCTGTGCTGATTAGAACTATACTGGGTAATCGAGTCTTGCATTTTGATACAGACAGCTGTATGAACATTCACGATCTCGTACAGTACAATATGCATGTAGTTGACAGTCGGTTAGTGTACAGGACTGATGTAGTCCTTGACAGACTGGTCAATTGTCAAATTTGAAGAACTTTGGCCGAAAAACTACGACTACGAAAACACAAAGAACAGAGGGAGACATTTCAAATGTAAAGGGCAAGGCATCACACTAGACTATAATACCACGCACAAAGTGAATGTTTCCGCCGTGGTCTAATCCGTGCTTCATCATGGCCACTTTAGGTTGATGATAGAGTATCCGTCTAGTATCGGATATCGTGACCATAAAATGACGACGGAAACCATGATATAGCGGTCCGTATACACAAAACGGGTTGAGAGGAATGACTTTGAATTTATCCTGTACGGCTGTTTGGATCATTCTTCATGATGTCACATGACGTTTTACCGGTGACAATGGGGTACCAAGTATGCAAGTTCTGAACAATACCACTTTGTTTTATCAGAGCCAACTTTTAGAACAGGCATCACATTTGGCAAGGTACTATTGCTTTGGATTAGTGCCAACTTTTAGCAAGATGCAGCAGTTTTTCTAGCTGCTATAGACTAACTTAATATAAATAGATGAAGAAATAAGACGAATCTCAAATGAGTGTTCATTGTTTATAATTTCCTCATTAATCATCCAGTGGGTCCGAAAAAACACACATGACAGAACAAATCATTTAATGTCATCAGGTTATTAAGTTGCATTGCCTTGTGTTTGTTATACAGTTCAACACACTGGTGTAACAAGGGGTCAGTTGTTATTAGTAGAAGCATTAAATTACGATTTGGGGAAGACAGGATTCAATCCAATTGAACAAAATCAGGAAACTACATGATTGGAAAGGATATTGAATTGTTGTTCACCGAATGGCAGTTTACTTTTTGAAACAACTACATGAATCTTTTGAAACATGTGTTGCCTCAAAATGCATTTCTTGCTGTATAAAGTGTGCCTGTTGGTCTTTGCACAAAATGATTTCATTTTGAATTGATTCTGCTACTCTGAATAAATCTGCATCTAACAAGTCTGGTTTGTATTTTCTTACCTGCAGAATGCAGTACATTTACATGAGAAAAACTTCCTGATTATTATTTAATCATATTGAGAGACATAAACATTCATTTAAATGCATTTAAACAACTTTTGCATACAGAGGATGCAGACACATATTAGAACCATTTAAAGATGTTTGATAAAACTCAAATGAAAAGCCAGTGCTATCCACAAGACAGCCTGCTTGATTATTCTCATTGCTTGCCAAACAAAATGTTCACTCTATCATCTAGAATGCTGCATTAATCAAAAGAAGGTTACTAAACGTTTGCCTATAAACAGTAAGTTTCAAGTAACTACCATTAGTACTTACTGAAGATTCTACCTTGCACGCAAAATAACCATCATTTCTAAGTTCAACAAGAGCAAACGTTGTTGTAGATTTATTAACAAGTTATCGATACTGATTGATCGATGCCCATAAAACACTGTATTGAAGTTGTAAATCGATCCCATAAGTGAGTATCTTCGAATTGCGCAGGATAGTACATTGTATACAAACATGTAGCTAGAATTGTAAGTCAAACAGTGGCCATAATTCGAATAAAACATAAAAGAGTCATTATATTGGAATGTCAGACACCCCTGATACGTTTAATGAAGTTTCAAATCAAGCCAAAAAGTGGTAATCGAAGTATGTGTATTATAGTACCTTGCATGCAAAAATTTAAATAATCAAGAGTCATCATCTGTAATATATTCAGTCAAGAGTAACCGGTATTGATTGTTTCAGATATCTGAACATCATAAATTACTGCAATGGTGAATTACATTATATGCCTGGTAGAAGCACAACAAAAACTTTAACCAAATTTAGCTTGCATGCAAAACAAGGGCATAGTTTGTAATTAATTCAGTCAGGAATTTTCTATGAAAATGATATTACACTGAACACTGGCTCCGTGAAAATAACGCTGATATTTTAAACAAGATCGACAAAAACTATAGAGCACATGTGATAACATGCGCGAGTCCCACTACTTTAACGGGCGTTGTATTTGTAAAGGCGGTGTTGCTATATTGTGGCACCGCTTACTAGACAGCTGCGTCGAAACTATTGATACTGGAAGTGACAGAATAGCAACAAAAAACGCTCACATGGCATGTAAATGGACTGGAAAGATGTCAAATACTTCTGAATATAGGTACTATAAAGAACGCAAACGTATCTTCAGGCGTTCTTTACGTGCAGCTGCACATATATTTGAACACACAATAACGCAGAATATTGATGAACTATGTGAAGTAGACCAAAATTCGTTCTGGAAGGTTTTGAATTCTAAAAAATCGCGTAATAAAAAACAAGGGTGTGAATTATTATTTAAAGGCAAAAGAGAAACAACTCTTGATAGCATGTTATCTGGTTGGTCAGATTACTTCGGCGAACTTTATACATTTAAAGAATGTGACGATTTTAACCAGGAGCACAAACTAGTCGTTGATCGCGAAGTAGACTCATATTTATCAGTGAGTTAGTATTGTCCTTAACAAAACTTTTTAACTCTATTTTTCAAAAAGAAACCCTTTCGACGGAATTTAAGAGGGGCTTGAATGAACTCTTGAATACATGCTACTCGTATGCCAATAGGTGGCGTTACTTATATAATCCTACAAAATGTATCCTACATTGCAAACAAAAAACGAGGCCATGTCAAAACCATGCAAAATATGGAAATTCAATACTTTGTGAAACGGAATCGTATAAACATTAAGGTATTGTTCAGTCATCGTCGGGCAAATACCCTTACAATGTTGATCACGTGAAACAAACAATGCGAGGGACTTTTCTGTCCATTACTGGAATGATATC
>JAUMHA010069868.1:3763-18866 GCA_032359765.1 Saxidomus gigantea
GTTGAAATGTATAGAAGTGATTCTTAGAACAATAGTTAAACTTGAATTCACAATAAAGGTGAGAAAAAGATTTTATCAAAATAAATAAAATAAATAAGAATAGTTCTATATATTCATTAATAATCCAGGATGGAAAGTGTATAGTCAACATATATCTAATGATACATCTTATCTTGATTTTAGGGATGTTCATTGTTTACATTGAATATAGAATATGTTTTTACATACATTTTGCAGACGACCTTTTGAAAGAGCCATGGAGAAAGCAGCCATCGGTAATATCTTGCATATTCATTATAGCACCAGATATAAAGTATCTGGAGGTTACATTGTATTGCAATTAAGCAATATCCGTCTGCCCGTCGGTCCGACTGTCTGTACACAAAATTTGTCCGGGTTGTTTCTCCAACCACTGTTTGGAATTGATTGAAACTTCCCACAAGTGTTATGTACCAAGCCTAGTTGTGCCTTGACATGTTCCGCTCCGCTCGGATGGATTTTCTTTGAATTATTGTCATGCTTTTTCTCAGCAACCTCTGGGGGCAATTCGGTGAAATCTCACACAATTGTTAAGTAAGCATAGTTGTGCATAGCCAAATCCATTTGTACTCAGATGATATTTCATCGAGGTATTACCCTTTGATGTTTATATACATATTGTTTGTCCGGGCTATATCTCAGCAACTATTGATTGGAAACTAAGTAATAATATTTGAAAAATAGATAAAATGAGTTATTGCCTTTTGAAGTTTTCGTACATATAGTGTACATTGAGATGTTTGTCCGCGCTATGTTTTAAGTTACCACTGCCCAGAATGCAATGAAAGTTCACAGGAATGATACCTCCTAGCCGTAGTTGGTTCAAATCGTAAGCACGTGACACGTTAAAAGATTTCATTGAATTATAACCCTTTTGAATTATTCATACATAATAAATAAACAACGTTGCTAGAAGGGACAAATCGAGGCTCTTTGCAATCTATCATAGATATTGTAGCCTTGACTGATGACGGTGGTTGTGGCTCTAAATTGGGTTGTTCGTTTGTAGCGACGAGCTTTGCATAACATCTCCCTTTTATATGACAAAATGGAGGATTCTTTGACGGGCACCGTCTTGAACGACCAACGACTTCTACAGCCGCGTGTGCTAGGTTGCGAGCATCTTTGTAGCGAATCGCAATTGTCTAATGCGTTGTCTGCACACTGTATTCTTTTCAATGAAATATTTTTCTGTATTATACAATTTCAAAATATTATTTGAAGAATTAAGATGGCACCCATTTTAACATTTTTAACTGCCTCCAAGGTAACGGAATCTGTATAAAGGAGTTTTTTCAGGACAGCACACTATCATATTTTCTTTAAATTAAGCGTTATGCAGTAGTACCATATTGAGAATCACTTTAACATTTTATATATTAGAAGATATTGTATAAACACAGTATCATTTTTAGGAATGTTTATTTTACTCTATTTTGGTACATTTTATATAGTTGTCTCTTGTTTCTATCTGAGATTTTCTTTCTAATCAAATGGCACTTTTCCGTTAAATTGTACGAAACAATACTTTGATCTCCGATGTTATTTCACAGGACGAAGAAACTGAGGCGATGAAAACACGTCTTGAAAATTTGGAACCCATACCAGGTCTAGGTATAAGACAGTATAACATACTTCTCGTCGGGAAAATTGGTTCTGGAAAGTCAAGTTTTTTTAACACCCTGGCAAGCGTTTTCAAAGGCGAAATTAAAACAAATGCCCCAGCAAGAAGTGCTGATAGGAGTACAACTAACGAGGTAAATTTGTTTTCGCTGATTTAACTTAAAGTTTAAAGATGATGAAAATTTCACTTTTACCTGCCAATGTCTGTTCGATTTTGTAACTCTTTAAATTCACTAATTCACAAAGATAGATTAACAAATATTCTGGACTCTTTTAAGTGCAAGAGAACGGCTTAGATTACATATTCACTCAAATTAGGAAACACAGTTCCATATTTCCATGTTACAAGATTGTTACTGATGTCTTCGAAACTTTATATCAACTTAAGCCGTTGAAACCTAATCAAAACATATCTTAACATAGTTAGAGAAGAAAACAATTACGAATTGAAGCCTTTTTCCGTTCCTTTTTTCCGTTCACTTAAGTAATCGTGGCGACTCGTACCCGTATACTTGTTGTAAATTATAGACTATTGTGACTGAGCCTGTGTCGGTGGTACCACATATTTGATATAGGGTTAAATGTTTTGTAATTTTGATATTTGCCACTGTAAAAACCGTATATACTGTCGTAAATGTCAAAATCACTGAACGGTTAACACTAGTCTAACGCACAATGCTCTAAAATGCGATTTTTATTGATCGTTCGATTTTTGCGATTATATATACGTTATTTAACCGCCGCAAATTTAAATGGCGTCACCAATCAGAATCGAAGTTATAACGTTTAGTGCATTAGAATAAGCAAATGAAAATAGCAAATTTTGCAAAAGATATGCTTAAATCTTGTATGCGCTTAATCTTCTAAACCTCTGTTAATGTCCTTGTTTGTAGTGTATAATTTCCTGCAATAGGCGTATTATCTTTTCCAAGGTTCATGCCTACGAACCTAGATCAAAAGATGACAAAAGGCTTAGCCTTCGAATTTTTGACATAAGAGGGTTTGATACCGTTAGGGCCGTTGATCACGAGCTCAGACTGCTTGTGGATGGCAGGTTACCAGTTGGTTATCAGGTGAGTAGCGTCTTCGCATGAAATAGTAGTGAATTGTACAAAAGTATCAAATCTTATAGATTATTTATAACGAATAATGGCAAAGTGACAACTGTTCTTATTTTCAGATATATCATACTTTACAGATGGCATGTCCCGTTTCGTTTAATATTTGGCAAAATAAAAATTGTATCAGTAATTTTACATCTCTAATATTAAATGTTTGTACTGTTTTAGAAATTAATAGACAAAGCAAATATTTATCTAGATCTGGATGTAATAGTTTTATTGCTTCTTTTAGTTTCCTGAACTGTCTGCTCCAGTAAAAGAGAATGAAATTAAAAGTTCTACTCTAGATGACGAAATCCACTTGGTTTGCTTTGTTGCAGGAGCGTCAACTCTCGACACTTTAATTGACACTCTCCGTAACGAAATTGAAGACATACAGAAAATCGTCAGCAATAAAGGTAGATTACCACAACAATGAAATATTAAATTACTAAAAATTCATGAATAGTTTTTTTTTCAGGGCTGAACGGCTCTAATGCGATGCAATATTAAACAAAATGCTCATTTTTTATCAAATGTTTTAATTGTTCCGCAATTGTAATTTATATTGTGAAACATACATAAAAGTCAAGTCAATAATCAGCAGAAGGCGTTTTTAAATAATTTTCATAAAAGGAAAATGTAAACATTTTCCTAACTATTGATAAGTGAAATTATAATCCTGACTTATATATGCCGTTATATTTACTGAGAAATTATGTAAGTTTCATGGCGTATCTTGCAAATAAAGTTCTAACGCCTTATCACCTTATCAAAATATTTGGAAAACCAAACTACAAAATGAAAATGATATGAAATGACAATTTTCGATGTACTTTGTTATAGTATTTCACAAGATTTTGAATTAAAAATGAAAGTAAATTGAAAATAAGATCTGACACATGCTTCAAACTGTTATAATAAAAAGTTTTGGCCAGAAGCACAAAACATTTTGTTTTAATTTTGATATACAAGAATATGTCATGGTTTTTACCCTGGATATATTACTATACACCCGCTCCTCCTTCAAAGAAGTAATGTATTTGCTGTACACATGACGGCCGGCCGGTCGGAAGACCGGTTGGTTCCTAATCAATTGCCCAGGAATGTTTGAGCCTAGGGTCCTTTAACTTAAACTGACCATGATAAGTATGTAAACAATATCGTTTTTAGAGCAGTAGGCCAAAGGCTAAAGTAACATTAACACGATTTTCAATCAATATATTATGCCTAGATTATTTATACTTGGTAGCGAAGATACTTATTTACGATCAATACCTAGAGAATATTTGCCCAACATACTCAAATATATTTGAAGATTAGTAATGGCCTTGTTGATTTAAGTGTTAGGAGGTAGCAAAGGTCAATGTGACCGTGAACATTAAAACTGTTTTTAATACTAAGTTTTCAATTTGGCTAATGATACTGTTGATATTGCCTGCAAAAATGTCTCGTATGTAATAAAGGCATTTGTGTTTAACGTATATCTCGTTTTTATTTGAATATACTTTGTCTGGATATAATACTTTTATACTGGATTCAGCTTATTTGTCCGTCCGTCCGTCCGTCTGTCTGTACGTATGTCCGTCTGTAGACGAAATATTGTGGACACTTAATCGCCATAACCCCTTGTCACAATCTAATGATCCTTCACAGAAGTGATAAGTACCATGCCTAGTTGGGCATGGTCTATGTTTCGGGCCACTAGGCCAAAGTTCAAGATCTCAGGGGCTCGGCATTATAAAATATTGTGCGCTCTTAATCTCAAAAACCCCATGTCACAATTTAATGATACTTCACAAAAATGATTAGTACCATGCCTAGATGTACATGTTTCGGGTCACTAGGTCAAAAGTCAAGGTCACATGGGATCGAGATGGTAAATTCTTGTATGCTCTTAATCTCCTTAACCTCTGGTCATAATTTAATGATATTTCACAGATTGAAGTGATAAGTACCATGCCTAGTTGTGCATGGTCCATGTTTTGGGTCACTAGGTCAAAAGTCATGGTCAAAGGGGCTCAGCATTATAAAGTCTTGTGCGTTCTTAATCCCCAAAACCCTATGTCACAATTTAATGACACTTCACAGAAATGATTAGTACCATGCCTAGATGTATATGGTCTATGTTTCGGTCACTAGGTCAAAAGTGAAGGTCACATGGAATCGAGGTGGTAAAATCTTGTATTTCACAGATTGAAGTGACAAGAACCATGCCTAGTTGTGCATGGTCCATGTTTTGGGTCACTAGGTCAAAGGTCAAGGTCAAAGGGCTCGGCAGTATAAAATCTTGTGCGCTCTTAATCCCCAAAACCCCATTTCACAATTTAATGACACTTCACAGAAATGATTAGTACCATGCCTAGATGTACATGGCCTTTGTTTCGGTCACTAGGTCAAACGTCAAGGTCACATGGGATCGAGATGGCAAATTCGTGTATGCTCTTAATCTCCTAAACCTCTGGTCATAATTTAATGATATTTCACAGATTGAAGTGATAAGAACCATAACTAGTTGTGTATGGTCCATGTTTCGGGTCACTAGGTCAAAGGTCAAGGTAACAGGGGCTCGGCCTTTTAAAATCTTGTGCGCTCTTAATCCCATGTCACAATTTAATGACACTTCACAGAAATGATTAATACCATGCCTAGATGTACATGGCCTATGTTTCGGGTCACTAAGTCAAAAGTCAAGGTCACATGGGATCGAGATGGTAAATTCTTGTATGCTCTTAATCTTGTAAACCTCTGGTCATAATTTTATGATATTTCACAGAAGTGATAAGTACCATGCCTTGTTGAGCATGGTCCATGTTTTGGGTCACTAGATCAAAGGTCACAGGAGCTCGACATAATAAAATCTTGTGCGCTCTTATTCTCCAAAGCCCCTGGTCAGAATTTAATGACACTTCACAGAAATGATAAGTACCATGACTAGATGTGCATGGTCCAATAATTAAAGCATCAAATGTTACATTTATTTTATAAACGATGTCAGTGTGGTGTTCGGGGATGTATTCATCACCTTCATTGATAGTTCCAGTTTGCATTTGAAACAGATTCATACCCGTTCTGTTGATTTTGAACTATAAGATCATTCAATTGTTAAAGGTTTACCTATGGTTGTCGTTGCAACGAAAGTTGATAAACTTTTTCCCAAAATATCTGAAGATGCTGACCGTGCGTACACAAGTTCTATAGTTTGCGATGCTGTGAAGAAAATCTCGGACCATTTTGGAGTACAGACGACCCATATTTTCCCAGTTGAAAATTACGTGAATGACAGTGAAATAAAACCTGGAAAAAACAGACTTGCTCTTGAAGCACTTGATACTATGGCAAAGTTAATAACTGACTACCTAGAACAACATTCAGGTAACGAAACTGCATTGTACATGTTCAGGAATATCTTTGTTTTCTTTTATTAATTAATTTATTTATTTGTTGAGTTTTTACAAATGACAATTCTCCAATTTTTTTATCGTAAGTGACTTTCTTATGGCGAAACGTACACTCCCTTTGAAATGCTCTTAGATAATAAGATGTCAGTGTTATGTGTTAAATACCCATAGTTTCTTCACTGGGAATGTGACAGTTGTTTATCAAATTTATTTCACTAAAACGTTTGCAAGTCAGTAAGCAGATTTCATGATTCACTGTAAGTTGTGATTTTTATTGTCTTGGACGTGACAAATAACCATCACTTTCTGATGTAGGCATAAGAACCTAGGACTTTTTAGCTCGCCTAGCACAAAGTGCCAGGCCGAGCTATTGTGACCGCTTGATGTCCGTCTTCAAAATTGCTTTAACGAGTTTATCAAATCTCCTCTAGGCCAAAGTTAATGAAACTTGGCAGGAATTTTTCTTGGATAAATCTCTACCAAAAGTGCTAAAACAATTCTGATACATACATAACTCTGGTTGCTACGGCAACCAAAATGAAAACATTGAAAATCTTCTCCTCTGAAAATACTAGCAATTATTTAATTCAATTTAGTAAAAATGAGCATATGATGACTCTATATTAAAATTGTTAAAATGAAGTTGATTCATAAAATATTAAAGCCCTCAGTGGGGACGGACTTTTTTCTTCATATAATGTACATAGAAACTTAAAAAATCTTCTCTGAAACTGCTGGACAGAATTTAAATTCATTTGACAAATATTATCACTATATGACTCTCTATTATCCAAATGGCTTAAATAAAGTTGATCCTTTTAAAAGTATGGCCCTCATTATATATTCTGTGTAGAAACTGTTCATATCTTTTCTTTAAACTATATTTCACAAAAATCATTGTTTCATGACCCACTACCAAAATTACTAAAACGAAGATGTTGCATAAAATGTTTTTCCTATATAATCTATTTGAAATATATAAAATCTTGAAAATCCGTTGTAAGAATTTAATTTTAGTTCAGCATATGTTTTGTCAGTCTTATACATATACAAAGTTGTTTTATACCACACTTAGAACTTTATACGCTACACAAGTCATGCAAGTATAACAATAGGTTGCATATGTTCTTTGTTGACCAAGATGAGCGATATAGGGCCAATGGCGCTATTGTTTCCCAGAAATCATGCAATTGCTATTTGCAAAAATTGACTATTGAAAAGATCACTATAAATCACTATAAATAGATAAGGGTAAACCCAAATTTATTCTACCAAGTGAGTTCTTAGTCTGCGAATATTGCTACGCAATAAATTTTAGATATCAGAAATAGAGCATTTGACTGAAATAATAGAAATCTTTTTCGTACTCTAGCCATGCCAAAGTACGTCGACGCCTGGTATGGGAGGAGAATCGAATTGAGTATAACGGTAAAATATATATCAATCATTGCATTTTGTTGAGACACGTTCTATTATATTCAGCTAAAAGACTTAGAGAACAGTTCAGCTTAGAATTTCAGGAATGACGTGAGCTGTGCATGCATAATAGTTAAAATAGTCTTTCACATGTTTGTCAGTTTCATTGAAACTTTACGTATTATTATACATTTGTACATTATACATGTAACAACTATTACGTCCCATAGTATCTTACAATTTAACGATAGAAAGCATTAAATATAATGCATTTAGGTACGTCTAAGAAACATTGACTCTCCATGTGTTGAAATTAGCTCTCCTTCTCCTCTGACATAAATCGTTTATTGCGGTTGGTCTTTTAATGAAGAAGCATGAACACGAAAAACAGAAGGTACTCACGCAGATTGGAGCAAAACTGAAGACGCTGAATGAAAAACAACTGCGTGTGCTGTGCATTGGGGCTGTGTGTAGTGGCAAAACAAGTTTCATTGATTCAATGGCATCTGCTTTAAGAGATGAAATATATTCCAAGGCATCAGTTGGATATGGAGCGGGCAAAACAATCGATGATAGTCATTTAGAGTCTACGACAGAGAAGGTAGAATTTACATATTGACATTTTTTATTTTCGTCGAAAATAGATTATATTCATTTAAATAAGTTAAGATATGCTATTTTATATAGTTGAAACTTGTAGAAGACAAGTGTTGGTATTTGCTTATTAATAATCGGAGTCTCTGTATCTTTTCAGTTTCAGATGTATCAAATGAAATACAAACACGACTCCGGGGAACTTTGTGACAGCAATGTATACATCGGAGATACACCAGGCGTTCAAGAGGTAGAGGGAATGCAGTTGGATGATATCAAATTTGTTATCCAAGGCCACGTGCCAAACAGGTTGAGAGTGAGTTTCAATACTAAAAACATCATTTATAAAGACTGCTGAATCCTGTTTAAAGACAATATCCGCATATTTTCTATGCAGTATCGATCGACAAATCCCAACCATCTGAAAAAAATGCAATGACAACATTGCCAAAAAACAAAAACGATTTTCCCACAAACCTAATTATTGAAGAATGCAGGGACAAATCTAGAAAAGATAAAAAATAAAAAGATCTTGCTTGTCAAAGCAATTCAATTTGAGATACTTTTTTGCCCAACTTCGTATAAATGGGACACAACTGGCGTTACAAATCTGGCGACTTAATAATATTTCTGCCGATTATGCTGGTCAGTGTACATTTCTGTTGTAATAGAAAGTACAAATTGTTTCAAAAGCGTTATTTAATATATGTATAGTGTCCTTTGGTATAAAACCCTTAAAATGCCGTTTAAGGTAATATTTACAATAAATTGAATAAAAATGACTTTATATGGCTGTTCAAATTATGATTTAATTGACAAATTAAACAGTGCTACACGTTTCATGCAATCGTTAAACAGACGCTATAACAAATAATGCATCATGTAAATATTACTAGAAATGTGATTTTTTTTTGTCATTTTGCATACCATTGTCATCTTGCAAGGGATCGATTTTCATCGTATTTTCTTGACAAATCTTATATTAATAAATTGGATACTTTGTACTAAAGTGGCCACATTTTTGTTTAACACGCAGATAAAGAAAGGGATAAAAAAGGAATCTAAAAAATTCAAGCAGCGACCAGAAAAGAAAGACAGGGTTCATTGTGTTTGCTTTGTCTTTGATATTTCCGCACGTAATGACTTACCAAAAAAGTTACAGGATACCTTTTTGTCACTGCAAAAATGGCTTCGTGAAAAAGGTGAGGTACATTGTACATTACATGATTACTATACTTGCAACTTTTCACAATGTATTTTATTTTTTTAAATTTAAAACTGTCACTATTTCAGTTTAAAAAAAAAGCTATCATTGCAACATAAACATAATGGTAACATGTTATGAACTACTATGTATTAGCTTTCCTTCGTTTCTTTATATAAATGGAATAAACTCGAAAAAAGTTAAATGACATATTGCAAACCTTACACCGTTTTCAGGCATTCCATACGTTGTCATCATAACAAAAGGAGATTTGTTGAGTAAAGCAGTACGTGACTGTAAGCTGTGTGTGTTTGAAGACCATGAAATCAAGAAACGCAAGGACAAACTTATCAGCATGTTTGACTTTAAAGAAAACAGGATATTCCCTGTGATAAACTACACACACGAAGACAAAGTCGTTCCAGAATCAGATGCATTACTAATAGGTAAGCTCAAAACTTTAACTGCTAATCTCTAAACTGTAAACTCTAAGTTTAGGTAAAAAGATAATACAGACGATGGACTTATAACAAATATTGCTTGTCATCTTGACTGCAAGTCTGTATTAAGTATGGTTTAAATTGAAGTAGAAGGTATAGTTTTCTGTTTAATCGTAGTGTATATTTCTCACTGAACAAATGTTACAGCTTTCACGTGTAAGGTCACGGTTGTGTTTCCAAACATTCTTATGTATTAAAACAAAACTACATGTGCGTGTTTTACGATATTTGGTGTTGTTCTATAGTGTTTGATTACAGATTGTTCAAACACACTTCTACTTTGAAACACATCATATTCTTTAATGTCTCACTAAACACAGATCGAATTATACCATACTTTCAGAGGCTTTCGACAAGATCCGTAAATATGGAGAAGAGTATTTGGTAGAAATTGAAAACGAAGAAACCGACGTCAATGATGAATAAGAGTGAAAAGATAGCGTTTTAAACACCTGTGTACAATTGTTAGATTTGAAAACACCATTGTAATAAGGCGAATTCTTATAGTTAGAAACAAGGGAAAGTGAAGACATTTACTTCAGTTTGCGCTGGTATTTCATTTACTGTTAAGATTATAGTCATTTTTTGGAGCAATTGCTGCCTAAAGTTACAAATGGTTTCACCATGACATGAGCATTTACCATACATAAGTGTGTACCGTAAAGTCTTGTTAAACCTAAAAATAGGAGCGTTCCATGTGTATTATCAACAACTTGATCGTATAATAACAACAACATTACAAGAATCAATTTAAAAAAGTACCAAAATCAGATAGACATTGGAGCAGTGACAGAAAACCATGAGCGACAGTAAAAAAAGTATCATCCGTACTTTTATTTCATACATTTGCTCAATTGAATTAGTGATGTGGATTTGAAAAGAATTCATGATAAGAAAAAGACAAATGGTGTCCATTTAAAACAATTATGGCATATTACATTTTTGTTGGAGATAGGCTTAGTAGTTGTGCGTTTTATTCTAATGTAAAACGCTACACAGAGTGTTTGCGGTTTTATCCGTTTAAAATTTTGTTAAAGAATGGTGACTTTGCTTTAGTAAAAACAAAAACATAAATTTGAATTTTGAAATTTGAATACATAAAAGAAAGAAATGAGCGAATAAATAGCTGTCACCAAATTTATCTTTGATTGGCGTATATTGCTCCTCATAGCGTTGCCCTTGCTCTCGATACTCTTTAGTGTTTATTTGGTAAATCACAAAATTCTATTTTTAACACTTTTTAATTGTTTTCATTTAGGGGTAAAAAAACAAGAGTTTGTCTCAGAAAGTGTCAACATACGCCTCATTATTATAATTATGTCCATGTAGGGAAAGTCTGTGAACCAATATATATGTACATGTATCTTATTTACTGGTATTTTGTCGTCATTCTATCAAAAAAGTAATAGACTAAACAAAGCCTGTGTGTACGATATACACATTCATAATTATACAAGTTAGTGCTCGATAGACGAAGGCATTTTAGAAGATTTTTATGTGTTGGTTAAGGTATTGACATTTACTTGTCGTTGTCTATGTATTTCATATATGTATACATTTTTAAATATTTATGTCCATGATACAAATTAGTATTATTATTAAAGAGGCCCTGACATTTATTTCAAATTGTTAAGTAAAAGTTGGAAGGAACTGTAATAGTCATCGGTGTGACGTGTGTATTTCGGTATGTTTTACTCTTTTTTGATTTGATATGAATGTGTATGATAGCTGGTATTTCCTAGCTTTGGATAGAGGAATGTAAAACATACAATATACTATACACTATAAAACACCATGATAGCATGATAGTAACGGACAACGAGTTAGTTATTTTCTTCAATTGCATGATTCGTCATCTTGATTACTAATATTGATATGTCATTGTAAATAAAATATTGTTTGAGTAATGGTGCGTGCATTTCACCTTTGAAAACAGTCTGTTGGTATTCCTGAATGAAGGGCATACTGTAAGAATGGTTACTATTGCTTTAGCTATTTATCTCCCCTTATGAGTTTTCCCCATTTCGTCTTGTCTGCCCGTCGGTCCACATTACCTGATCTTCATTTCCAAAACCCCTTGTTTGATTTTCATCAAACTTTCAGGGAAGCATCAGTATGAAGTATAATTATACATAATTAATATTAATGCATAGAATTTGGGACCTTACAGTCCAAGATCAAGGTCACAGGGGTCTGAAACTTAATCTTAATCTTAGCCTTAATCGTGTCCGCTCCAAACCGTCTTGTTGGATTTGCATCAAACCGTCAGGGAAGCCAAGTCATATAGCCAAAGGTCTAGGACACAGAGGCATGAATTTGAAAATACTGACCGAATTTCGTCTTTAAATCCCCTTGTTGAATTGTCATGGACTTTTATGGGCAGCATCAGCATCAGCCAAAGTCAAGGTCACAGGGGCCTAAAATGGGAGGAACACTTGTCCGTTCTTCATCTCCAGAACCCCTTGATGGACTTTTATCACATTTGGTAAAGCCTAGTTGTGTAAATTGAAATTTGGGGTCGTATAGTCAAAGGTCTAGGTTATAGGGGCCAGAAATATGAAAATATATTGTCCGTTTGTTTATTTCAGAAACCCGTAGTTCGAATTGCATTAAACTTTCAGGAAGAATCATAATAAAGTAAAGTTGTGCACATAGTTAGGGACACTTTGGCCGACACATTTTTTTGAGGGGGGAGGAGGGGACATTGTGGAGACACGTGTTTGTTTGTTTGTAGTAGTTTGTTGTAGTTGTTGTTGTTCTTTTGTTTTCGGTTTTTAGAAGAATTATAAGTTATGTATTAGTTGTGCTCTTTAAATTTACACAGTGTGCAAATTTTGTCTAACATTTGACTTATGAGTGAATAGGTATATTTAGATATTGTTATAATGTATGGAAAATAAATTTTCAATTTTGGAATTTTAGTGCTTTATTCCAAACGACATTTATGTTAGAGCAAAAGTTTCATAACATCATGAAAACCTGTCATATAGTTGGTCATCTTATGCTCTCATTTTGCCAATATTTCTGCCTTACTCATGGGGAGTAACAGACTTAATGCCCACATGTAATAAATAGATTTAACGCGTATAGGCAGTGGAAACTGTGTCAATATAAACGGCATCCCTACTTGAGAAACAGAGAAAAAAAATTATATGGAAAAGTAAAAGACAACACAGAACACCTCTTCGCGACCTGTGTAAAACTGTAGACTGTAAAGAAGAAGGCGTCTAACAATACCTTTGTCAAAATGCAGATGTTTTTCTTATTGGACAATATTCAATTGTTTTTATGATAATATGGATTACACGTTAGAGAGTCTAACTACTTGAAGTTTTTCTCAACGTTAGAATTCTAGTTAAAACATTACCTTTTATTGTGATTTATACTTCTAGAATAATGAACATTGTAAAAGTTACACGTATAACCTAAAGCATGATTCTTTATATTGGTTTTAATGGTTTCCATAAGTAAAGTGAAAACGATGACCCTCATCAGTATTCCACTGCTGTAATTTGGCTTTTTAATGCACTTTTGAATGACATGTTTTAGGACATGACAAAGGTTCATTCAGAGCAAAACATAAATAGCAATGATGCTCGTCTCTATGTAGCAATAATAGGAATCGTATCCGCCCAACCTGTCATGTTTCTTAAAGATATCAATATCGTTTGATATAATTTCAAAATGTGTCCAAAGAAACAATTAATTAAAGTAGTTCATATAGACGAAGAAAATAGCAAGCCCTCTGCCAGTGATGTTTTGACGAATATCGACATTTCTTAAACGAACTTTATGGACGATCACGTGACAATGATTATTGTGACATTAATTTATAATCAGACTATAACTGTATGGGTAGAAACTTTCTTAATAATAAACTGAATTCATAAACATATAGCGAAACAAGCTACGCTTTCTGGCTGTTATACTTTCTTATTAAATCAACATATCTAAAGCTATAGTGGAGCCTCCATGCGACAGTGGTATTGCATTCGCTATCTGATTAGTTGGTACCGAATTTGATCCACACCACTACCATAAAGAAATAGTGTCAATCAAGATACAATACCAGGAATACCATATTGCTCTGGTGCTATATGGGGTGAGTCTTGAGAGCAATTAATGTGAATTTTGAGAACGTGTTTCGCAATGGAGAATAAATATTGCAGTATAAATACTATTCCTATGAATTATTGTTTTAAAAACCTGAACAAAAGTTTCTGAAGATAATAGTTTTAAGTCTAATACATAAGCGTGCAGGGTAATGAGTCAACTTTGATGGTCACATGGGAATAATTCCTGTAAATCAATTAAAAAATGTGACAAACGATGACAGAGGAAAATATGTTCGAACTCTTACATTAAATCGTATTGTTTTAAACCAAGTATATCCGAAGGTCGCCATGTTGTTATCGAATCATGTTAGTTGCATTATCTTGCTGGAGAGTCTCTAAGGAAAGAGTTCTCCAAAAATATATTTAAGTGGAAGTACTTAAAGTTTATGTAAAGCAAATGATCTCCAGAAGACAAGACCAATTTCCCCCAAAAAATGACGTGATTTGAAAAAGCTTTGTAGCTTTGCAGACAATTCCGCAGCCGCGTGGTTTCTTGCAAGAAATGTTTTAAACAATATTTTGATAAGTTCTGCATATTCAACAATTTGTGTAAATATGCTTCTGTAAATGCGCTGATTTATAATAAACATCAACGGCTACTCTATTCTAAATAAAAAATAACTGGATAACACAATAATTATTTCTGACCAGAGTCTCTAAACATAAATACAACATTTCAGCTACTATTTGTATAATTTTGCTAGACAGACTGCGCACCTACATAAACGTACTTTACAAGCACATAAAATGATCTGTTTGAAACACTTCGATGTTAAATGACAAAATATCAGCAATGTGCCGACCGTAGCATAAATGCTTGTTTACTGTTAGCTTTGTCTTTCATGTAAAAAGGGACAAGACTGCTCAAACTGACACGAGTGCCAAGCATCAGGAGGTCGTTATCACACTTGTTATAGTACTTCATATCAATAAACAAACTGTAAGGCTGACAGATCTCCTTAACGACGAGAATCAAAAGACATTTTATAACTGTCATTTGAGTTTCTGATATCTTTCACTGACCCTTATATCAGTAAATACAGTGTATACACCAGATCTACTGCGATATAACACCAAATAAAGAAACCACGAGGCAAAGTGGTTCAAGCAC
>JAUMHA010069979.1:0-34021 GCA_032359765.1 Saxidomus gigantea
TTTATGTAAGATTGATAATGAAAAACTTTAGTACAGCAATAAATCCATTCAGAATGATATAAAATTTTAAATGACTTGCTGAAAATTCATTTCACTAAAGGAATTGATGAAGTAATTCAATTCAGATCGTACCATGGATTTTTTTTTTCTGGTATAATATAAGCAAGCCTTTTTTATTTAAGATATACGATAATTTGTCATATTGCTTCAATTTCATTTGTTTACTGCAAAAAAAATAAACAACATGTTATCCATTAGGAAAAAGTTTCGTATGATGCAATATGTCAACAAATCTATCGGCTATTTTCTCTCCAGAATTTCAGGTTTCTAGCTTCATTCACTGACATAGCAGAAACAAAGTACATGTACATTAGTATCTTAAGTAAATCAAATTCCGCTTTTAGAAAGTCTATTTGTTTTCAATTTCAGCTTTCTAGTTACGCCCACTTTAAAACAAAATTAATTTCAGTAAATCAAATTCCTCTTGAAGATTCTATACTTGTTTTAAAGCAAAACTTTCAAAATACTAGAAATTAAGCAAGCTTTCCTTCAGACTGCGTTTAAATATCAAAGTACAAGCACAATGGCAAAACCATTTTGGAATTTTTTTTAATTTTTTTTTTAAATAAGTTCAATCCCTTCAAAGTTCAGTTATGTTGAGAACACACAACATACAAAATAATTCATTTCCAGGCTTCGGAGGCCGGAAAGAATTTGTTACAGACTTTACATTAAGATGCCTGAATATTTCTCTCTGTTTTCAGTTTAGGGACAAGCAGTTATTTAGGGAGAAAAAAACTAACACTTTGGCCAATGACTTCTCCTAATAAAGACAAAAAGTGGGTAAAAATGTCTCCTATTTTCCGAGGTCTGGGTTAAATCGTACACACTTTTAAGACAAGTGTTTGAAGACTTTGAGAATCTGTCCCTAAGTGTGACCCAGCTGTTATTTCTCTGTCTTTGTCACTACCAATGCTTCACATTATCAAATCAAAGAAAGATTTTTCTCATGGTACACATACTGGCTTTCAAACAAACTATCAGACTGGGCCTCTGTTGTGTCAAAATATTCACTTCTTGCTGATCACATTAGTTCTTTCATAAATCAATGCCCACATGGTTTTAAGGACCACATTACCTTTTCAATAAATTAAAGAGGAAAGTTCCCTCATGATCCCTTTGGTAATGTTGGGCAATAAGGAGAAATTATTTTGTAATCTAATAAGCTTAAACCCTTAGAAATAATATTTAACTGAGCAGAACAATAAAATTGCTGAAAATTATGGTGCATAAATACTCAGTCAAAAGTCAACCTCGCCTATAAGTCACATGTCTCCCCAAATGATTGCACTTGAGCAGAACAAAAAAAACTATACCTATCACTAAAGGTGATTAACACCTCCAAAAGACTGCTTTATCAACTGAAGAAGTTATTAGTAACAGATTACCTTACAAGTAAAAAAAAAAGACAGAGTTATGGTTCTTAATAACTCTGTAATAGTCAATGTATAGTTATGGTTCTTGTATGTTGCACTTCCTCCCATTGTGCTTGACAATTGTATGAAGTGGTATTGAATTCAAACCAGTAGTTTTTAAGTAATGCTCGGGACAAGGAAAAAGCAAACAGACAGACCGACCGACAGACCAACCACCTGGTCACTCTTATATACCCCCCACACATTGTTTTGGGATTATAATAAGAGATAACAATGAACAATAAATACTCAGTCATAAGTCTACCTCACCAATAAGTCAGGAGTATACTTTGGTTTGAGAAAGCTGGTATCTGATGTGCAATCAGTCATAAGTTGTAGTCAGATTACCTGGGTAATTTTAAAATGATTGCACATGTGCATGAAAACAATAGACCTATTACAGATAACCATGGTCCTTAGATACTTAGTCAGATGTCAGATGTCAACCTCCATCACAAACGAAGCTTTTGCGTTGCGCCCAATCATAAGTAAGTTAAAACTGACTTAAACAGCTGTGAAATTATAAGTTTGGGTTGTTTTAATATTTTTAGGTGAAGCCTGCCGCTGTGTCCGGTGGTACCTTGTTGAACTTTTTGCGTTTATCTAATTTATTTACTCTTGATTGTGAAAAAAGTTCTTACAATTTATATTAATCACTCTCGTGACTCACTTCAGATGATGGAATAAACCTTGAAGAGAAAGAGGCAATGTGGAATTTTCTGTGTCTTGCCTAAGGACACGACCACTTACTTGGACACTGGTGGAAATTGAACCTAGGATCCTCTGAATCCTGAGGCGAACGTACTACCAGTCTTACACCAATGCGGCTGAACTTTTTGCATTTATACCATTGAGTATATATCAAGTAAATATGATATATGTTTTCGTCTTTGTCGAAAGAAAAAAAAGAAGTGATATCATTGCGGACACTATGCTATATAACTTGCAAGCACTCCAGGGATCCAGATTCGTATGTATACTGATCTGGATTGATAAGCCTGACATTCAGGGCTTATATTCAAATTATAAACACTAGGTCAATCTTGAGATTGGTTTAACAAGTACCTGGTAAGGTGCCTGACAGTATTACTAATTCATAACCTATTCCCAGCTCTGATCCATTATCAAAATTAAATCTATCAACTTCCCCGCCAGAATACCAACATCAGTGTCTGATAATAATTACACTTCCAAAAATTATGATTTTTTTTTGTCATCAATTTGTTAATTATTTTTTCCTTTTTTCACTTTCATTTTTCTTTATAAACCCTTTGATGGAAGACAAACTTACATCAAATTTCTTTTTTGCCTCGTATAATAAATTACGGTACCCTCGTAACTTTTTGATTCCCATTAAATTTGGCTGCTGTCTGTTACCAGCGAGTACATGTGCACTTAGTATTAAATTTTGATAAACTGCTGCCGTTTTAATATCAGTTACAGAGATCCACAGATGTTTTATTTTAGAAGTAAGTACCTAATACCTTTCATGCTGGTGTAATTATTTATATTCTGTTATCCATCTCCCCCACCTGTGAACTACATTATATATCAAATTTTATTTACTGTAAATCTGTAAACATTCGCGATGATTTTAATGTTTAAGCCATTGGTTAATATTGATAATTCAATGAAATTGTGAACATTTAAGTGTCTACATTTATTTATACAGTTTCTTTCCATCAATTTGTGACATCTTAAATTTATATATAAGCATTGTCATAATTTTGATATTCGACACTTTGTTTTCGCTCAATTGCACAAGTAACCAATGATAGAACCAATCACATACAAAAGAATAGGGCAGCAACTTTTCATTACTAGTATTCATAGCTGGTGTAGCACTAGGCATGACACATCATGTGGCCTGATTGGGGATCAAACCCGGTTCCTCTAGATTTACTTTTTATTTCTTCTAATGCATCAAGTAATAGGGTGGGTGTGTGGTGGGAGGGGACTCCTAGCATGAGACATAATCAACAAATTCTCAGACTAACCCCACCCTCCCACTGCCAATTTCAATAAGTGGTTTGGTTTTCTTACAGAACGACCAAGATATTGTTATTCAAATGAAAGACAGTCCATACAATAATGGCTCTGTACTGCGCCATAAAATCAAACTCTGGGAGACATTTTAATACCATTCCTTTCCTACAGATGCAAATTCACCTTGATAATGTTTATCACTATTTACATTTTGTGCCTGTTTGCAAGCCAGTAAATCACATTTTTCCAAAGAATAAATGGATGCTGTAACATTCGCTGATGTAGTTTTTATGCAACTGGCAGTGTTTGAGAAGAACAAATCTCCGTGCCGACAGGTTCCAGAAAAAGAAGGATTAACATAACTTCTACAAGTCTGACAAAATGATTACGCCTATTAAAATATTGCAGAACATCATTATGTATCTCTACACTATGGCGTTTTTGCATCTAGAAAACTGATGGAAAAAAGAGCAATTTCCTTTTTCTGGAATTTCAATAAATATTTACCTGTGAAATTCAAATTTAACTTCAGCTGTGACCTTGACTTTTTTTTATGTAAACTTGAGATTTTAACTCAAACTTTGTAACTTTCTCCATTGGCTAATAATATAATATGTGTATACAGTTTCATTGAAATCTCTACAATACTGGCAAACTAAGGGACAACCTTAACAATGACCTTGACCTCAATCATCACAGTGTCCTTGACCTTTATGCATATAAAAACATTATCCCTTTCTGTCAACTGCTAAAAAGTGACCTTGATCCTGACCTTAACTTTTAGCTATCTAGCAATAGCATTTGGTATGACAAAATATTTGTGTATTTGTAAAGAGGTTTTATTAGGAATTCCCTTAAATGGTTGGAGAATGTTTTCAAAATTAAGAGTCTTAATTATGATACTATTTTCTGGAATTATTCAGAATTTAGACAATTCATTCAAAAGTGATGTCAATGAAAGAGTCCATTTTTTAGAACTAATGCTCAACTTCAAAATATGGAAGGCCAAAATGGTCATAAGGGACAGTGTCTAATTATTTTTTATAGAGAGGGCTTGGGAGAGACATACATATCATTTTTATTCTTATATGATATTTTCTAAACCTTAAAAAATAAAATATGCACACAAACATAGACATTTATGACAGGTTACTTCAGTTATAGACTGAAAATGAAATATCTGGTGTCAGACTCACTTTTTCTTGCACTATGAAACTTTCCGAGGCAACAGACAGACCCACATACATGTGGGAATAAAAAGAGTTATCTTTAACACTGTCAGTAAAAAACATAAATGACAAGGAAGTTTACTATAAATCTTGGCAGCAGATGCCGGGGAATATTGTGGGAATGTTTTAAGAATGAAAATATTGCTGTAATAAATAGTTTACTGTTCAAGTAACTTACCAAAATGATTTTTAAAATGTCTTTTGATGCTACAATCAACATCATGAGCAACAGCACACATTTGTTCTCGGGTTTCACTTCCAAATCGTTGCCAATGGGCAAAGCTTCAAGAAAAGTTCAACCATCTAATGTTAGACTTAAGTGTTTAAATTATTTAGTTGTTGTGGCCCACCGTGGGATTTCTCCCCTTGTGAACTTGCCAAGATCCTAGTATGACTCTCATACATACTGGTACCTAACCAAATTTGACAATTTAGGGAGTTTTGTTTTACCTGAGTATGAGTATTTAGCCAAACTGAGTAAAATGCCAGTAGCCAAAAGATAGGTAGGTGTGTGAGCATGCAGAACGGATACATATTGACAGCATAATTTGGTGCTTGAACCACTTTACCGTGTGGTTTCTTTATTTGATGGTGTTTATAACACCGATACTTGTAAAAAGGCGGACAAGTAATTAATGAATAGTTTAGTATAACCAATTGACTTATGGTTAGACACAGCAATCATTTCATGGATTTCTTTCAATTTTATAAATGACAGTACTAATAATGGCTTAACTGAATGTCAAGTCAAATAACAAACAGTACAAACAACTTGCTGGGATTTTGGTGTCAAGAATAAGGGATCAACTTGCAATCCCTGGATTCAGATTATCTGCTCATGTTTAGAAGTCTACTTTAATATAATTATTTGGAGTTTTGGGAATTTATGAACCATTTTCAGTGAACCATTTGAATGTTTTGAAAGAAGGATGATTCGAGAAACATTACTGTGAAGTCTGACTGAAATTGACTGCCGAGTTGTTTAGAAGATGTTGTTAAAAGCAAAATGTGAGGCAAAAACTTCTCAGTTAACTTTGTCCTGAAAACAGGATAAAAGTGTAAGGAAAGATCTAGAAATAACTGTCACTAACAATTGTCTCTCGGTACATTAGTGCACTAAAGTGCCCTATATGTGCTAAAAAATGGTGTCACTGCGAGAAAAGAAACGGCATGAGAATTACTTCAGTACATCCCACAGCTGAGCACAAAAGATGGCAGAACATAAGAAAATGAAAAATTTCATACTCTGACAGTTATTATGTAAATTGTGACATCTTCAAATTCAGACAAAATAAAATTTGATACTTTCATCCATCTTAATTTATGTTGCGGCGAACATCAAGCAATGACAGCTGCAGGTATAAAAGCAACATAAAATACAAAACTTTGCAATTTTCAAACCTACCAGCATCCATTTTGAAGTTATAAATTCTTGAAATTTCATTGCAATGAATTTTATCAAACAAACTTTACTGATATGAAATGAACGATTCATGGTTTCCTAAATGCAGTAATTCAACACTTTTCCTATCATTTAATGGGTAAGAATGTGTTTTGTATGATAAAATTGTGCATGTCTCATTGAAATTCAACTGCCGGCTATTATAAAACTACGTCATGCCCATTTATTTCAATTTTGAAAATTTTATTGTATCTAACTTTACGCATCAAAATCGCGTTCGATAGGATATGCTAAATTTGTGTTTTCCACACTTCACTCAATTCTATTTCATTAAAATATATTCACACAGAAATTGAAGGGTCGTAAACAATATTGATAATATTGATAATATTTTATAGAAAAACCACTTTATCAGTATCTCTGTAATGTTCTCTAACAAAAAAAAGTACATTCCACACAGTTACAGCCTCTAAGAGTACATCTGATTCATATAACCATAGCCTGCTGATAGCAAATGATTCATCTGGCAGATCACATTCAAACGGGTGCTTGTTTAGTAAACAGAGTAGATCATGATCTTATCATATGATCAAGATCTATAATGTTCGCAAATAATAATTTCATGCCACCAGCAATGAATAGGCTAACCAAAATGAGGTTCTCTGCTAATCACAAAAGCCACCATTAGGGTTATGACTAACAAGGATCGTGTCTCTCCTCACAAAAATTCTATTTTAGAAGACTGTTAGTCTGTGTAGTCATGAAATATAATTACAAAATGTACCAAAGTGGACCAGCGAACGTAGTTTCGTTAACTCCTTATTTCAGTATCTGAGAAAATCCGGGCCTTTCAGCACTTGCTGTAGTGTCCACGTAGTCTGAGGTGGTTTTCCTTCACATTTCTACACAATGTACGTCGCCATACAAAAGGCTGAGGTTCAAATCCTGCTCTCCGCCCAGATGCTATTTAAGACAATTGCGAACGCATTCAGAAGACTTCAACATACATTTATTTAATTCAAATATACCAGATTGATGATGAAGTATAAGATAGCCAGCCAATGAGCTGAACCCCCGTTATTACGACTTTGTGATGGCAATCTTTTCTATACGATCAAGCAGCGGAATTATAGTTATTCTATAAACTGGCAGCACTGTGTCTGGATTGAAGCAAAAAACAAATAATGTAGTCAATATGTAATTTCTAAGATTCTTATCTGTGATGTGCATTCAGCAGAATGACATTTTGTTAGGTGTAAAACTCCTGGATTTTCTTTGACAAAAATACGGAATACTTTTACTTTTGTCACTTGGCTTTTGGCCTGCTTGTCGTAAAAGAAAAGTGCAAGGGGCTGGGGGGGGGAGGGGTCACCAGGGATATAAAAGGCTCTGAAATACCCTTTCATGAAAGTGTTAAAAATCTCATGGCATCCTTTGCTTTTGCCACTGATTTATTTCAGGTGTACAGTGAAACCTCTCAGGTGCAAACACCCATGGGAAAGCGTCTTTTTAGGTAGGTTGTTGCTCTAGGGAGGTGTTGTTTTAGGTGGTTCGACTGTAGTTACTTAAAAACAATGCTGTGCTGACAATACTTAACCCATGTATCTGTATCCAGTACTGGGTACAAGGAAAATTTACAGCAGTTAGTAATGAGCATAATTATGTCTTCTAATTATGAGGTTGCAATGTCAAAATATGGTATAAATAGTTCATTTTGCAGTTTCAGTAGTTTCAGTTGTAACTGTATCTTTCCCAAAGTGATTGTGCTAGCATAACTAATATAAGGGCAATTGCGGCTTATGATTATTTGAACAGTTACTGTGAGTGCCTTATTTTGGTAACATTTACCAGTGCTTTCATAGGGGGTCTTTGAATCTAAAAATATTGTTCTCTCAGCCTCATGTGTACAATAATAGGAAACAAACCCAGAAGCAGTTTTGCTGACTTCAAAAAATAAATTTCCCATCAATAAAACGATTATCAATGACATATTGCAGACTCCCAAAACCTCCAATCTTTCATGTTATGTAAATTACATCATCGTTACTGATTATTTATGTATCTTTTAAAGGGCACCTGAACAAATAATCTGTTTCGGAAAGATAGGTTTCGAAAATTTATTTGACTTGTAAGAAATTTGAGACAAATTTTATTGACTTGATTGGAAGATGAATTGCTCATTTTCACCAGACAGGAAGACTTGCGGCCTTGTAATTGAAAAATTATGATTAAATGAATTAATAATATTCTTAGCTGCGTGTGGTCCTGCAAAGGATTAATTTCAAAGAAATTTACACACTCTTTCAGATGAGATAATGATTAATTAACAATGCAATAATTAAGATTAGTTCTTGCTGTATGTGTGCTGTATGTGTGCTGTATGTACACTGTATGTGTGCTGTATGTGCGCTGTATGTGTGCTGTATGTGTGGGTATTATCATATGAAACTTTTGATGTAACAACAATAATTTTAGGGTTTACGGTAAGGTCAGATTTTAGATAGCACGTTTGCCTCAGGATCAGAGGGTCCCAGATTTGATCCCCATCAATGCCACTGCAGTTGTGTCCTTAGCCAAGACATAGATATTTCCAAATTGCCTCTGTTTCTCTCCCTCTCCCTCTCCCTCTTCCTCTCCCTCTCCCTCTCCCTCTCTCTTCAAGATTGATTTCTTCTAGAATGAGTCTCAAGAGCAATTAATCTAAGTTGAAAAAACTTGTTTCGCAATCAAGACTAAATAAAGTAGTAAAAACTAAATTTAATTAAGATTATGTTTCACCTAAATAATACGTGGAAAAACATTACATGCATTTTTCAGGGACAGTCATCTGCTGAACAGCCAGTAATATTTCCGTAAATCTTTTAAGACCTACTTAGTTTAGAAGATACCCTAAGCTTTAATTTGAATCCTTTATTACAGCATCCATAAAATACAAAATGTTAATATATTCTATGCAATAGACACAAAGTTTTATGTTGTCAGACAGTACAAGCTTATTGGTTATACATATAAAATTAATGTCATATATTTTCTGAATGTCATATAAATACAAAACGTATGTCTTTTAAAACATTAATTTGAAGGTGTAAGTAATTCAGACGACTATAGGGTAATTTTTATGTATTTTCTGACTTTTATACATCTCGTTTTTCCTGTTCATTACCCTGAAAAAAATTCAGTTCCGCCATTGAATCTGTCAGCAAAATTGCAATTAGATATAAAAGATACATGTTTACCACCGCAAACAGTAACAGTTGACTTTTCTTTTTTTTTTAACAAAAACAGTTTGACCCCTAAGTGAACTGTCAGAATCTCACTGAAATTCAAAATGGATACAAATTTGTCCTGTCACTTAAAATTGTACAACTGTTGAAGCCAGGAAAAACAAAATTTTAATTTGTGACCAGTGTAGATCATGATCAAGAAAGCAAATCCATGCAGTCTGATTAAAATCTACAATTCTGCACTGTTTGTTATATACCATATTTTAGTCATGAACATCCGACTTTGAACAATAAAATTTATATGGTACTGTCCAAAATTTGAAAGATGGACTAGTCTATTAATAAAATTAGCAAGGTCAGGTTACATTATACAGTAGGGGCCTGTGTTAGGAAACCAGAAAATGGTCTCTGATAGAAAGTTTATCTTAAATGAAATAAATGTATGTTTGTATCAACAGTCATTTCTATCAAAAATGCCTGCTTTAACCAAATTACTGCTAACACAGATTCAAATATATAGCTTTTTTAAATCACTTGCACATGGAATATCAACTGACAAGAATCTGCATGGAAACCACCCCCATGTGTTGGCTTTGATATTCTTTAATTAACATCATAAATTTGCCGAAAGAAACTTCCTGACGGACAGCTTTACCCCATCTGACTGATAGGAAATAAGTATATGTATGGCAGGGTACGGCTTTTTGGTCTTCTCTTATCATATGGCATGGATTTATTGTCAATTTGTCAGAATAAATGAGGATGTTATCTGCAGAAGTGTAAACTTTATTGACAGAAGGTATCTCTCTTCTGACCTGGGAACCACTGTCTGGTAACTGCTTATTCTGGCATATAAACTATTTGTTTAGCGTAATTAGAATATATGTTTACACTTGACCATCTATCTTGGGCCAAATGAGCACATGGAATTGAAAGAAATATGTATTCTGTTTTCTCAGTAAGCTCTGCTACAAGTGGTTTCTGGAAGGTAGATGTTCAGCAGGTGCTAAAACATAACAATCTGGGAAACTTCATGTAAACAAGAGCTCACCATTTAGTCAGAAATTGAAGTTTCTGTTGAAATTCTAATCGGAGATTTGTAGAAATTCTTTTTTGAGAAGAAAAAGAATAAAATCAAGTACTCAAAAAAGAGTACTAATTATTACAATTGAAATTGTCTTGTTTTAATTCAACAGAACTGTCTTATATTAAAAGATTCATTAACAAAATGTAATGCTACCGGAGAGCAAGATGGCTATTCTGCCTAAAAACTTCATGAAAGTTGAATCAACTTCAAATCATCATCATCAGAGAGTTTCATGTGGAGTTCCAATAAAAAAGCAGTAAAGGCAATATTACAGGAAGCACATGAAACTTCCATGCAGGAAATTTGGCAAACCACAGGCCTATCAGTCCTTGTGCCAACCATATCAAAGATAAACTATTGGGAATCAACTTTCACTGTAAAATATCCATAAAGATTAGCAGACGAACTCTTCTAATTCTTTAAATACACATTTAAGAACCCAAAGGACAATAAACAAACCCAAAGGATCATAAAACCCCACATAAAACAAAGTCATGGTAGCAATATGATTGACCCATAATGCACTTGGATGAGATGTGAAGGATTAATAGCCATAAACAAAATGCTCAGAAGCATTTTATGAGTAATTATACATGAATGGAAATCTGACAATTAAATTTGTGATAAAATAAGAAACATGTGCCTGGACAATTTAAGTCATAGCAGAAACACAAGGGGCCATAAAAGGGCCCATGAAACGGTTAAAGAATTCTGTTTTGTTTGATCAGTAAAAGATAATATAAAGATGGCAGTATTCTGCCATATTATATTACTGAAACTGATATAAACTTCAACTACATGCTACTTGTAACATTTTATTCCATTATCACAAAAATTCGAAATTCGTCAATTTTCTGTCTAGAAAAGCACAACTGGTACTTTCATAGAGGCAATTTCAGATGCATTAAATACGAATATTAATATTTTCCATGCCAGCTTTATAGTTCCATCAGGAAATTAATATCCGTAAATCACCCAAAACGCAGACAAAACTAGGCACAATGGTGTCAAATTTCCCCAAAGAACTAACAACAAGTGGCACCCCATGTAGACAAAATATGCCATTCTACCAAACTAGAGTCATGATTTATGTCTGAATATTCTTCTCTTATCATTCTCGTTGACAAAATTATCATAAACCATCAAAATACCATTACAATCAATATCCCAACCACTACCATCAGACTTTGTTCTAGGAAAATCTTATTTTACACCCTTCAAACCTTTAGGTTCCATTCCCCCAAATCTCCTTGAGAGTGTTTTAATAATCAGATAAGCAAAAAGCATTTTCTTGGCTTTTCCTTCAATGTCTGAGATAAGCAGGTTCCTAAACCCCTCTGATTGACATTCTCCCAGTATGGGGCTGATATTTATGGCAGCGAGACTTTGATTCACTCCATTAGCAATGAGATTTTAATGATAATCACTAATTACCTCCCCTTGGTATTGATTAAAGCTCAGTGTGTTTGGATTAGTCTAATGACAACATGATATATGATAGTGATTATATAACACTTGGCATGCTGTTTTCCTTCATTAATGAACTTTTAGCTCACATTGGTGTAAATTATGTAATGCACCACTGTCTTAATACTTCCATTACATTACATTACATTATAAAACCTTTTTTAAAAACCTGTTTTCTCTCTTTTCATTAAGCTTTAATTGTTGTTGTTGTTGTTGTTGTTTAAGAATGGGCAGTACTTCATTCCTATAAATGTATATTATTGGTTTAGTAATGCGAGAAAAATGTGCAGCCTCATGAGACCCAACTCAAACCCCTGACCTTTATGCAAGGGGTGTCAGGTTTGCATGAATACTGTTCAGACTGCAAATTTTTCTCGTATTATTTTACAGTAATCATGACGTGACTGAAATCGGCGCTGGATAGTAGATTGGCTCTAGAACAAAACTGATAGATATTTATTAGTAAAACAGATATTTCAGGTCCTGGTGACCGGTCTATAGTTCAGGTAGACCCTAGGATTTCTCTTTAGGTTAAACTGCCATGACCCCTGACAGGCACTGGCTGAAGAGACAGACTGATGCAGATACAAGAGAATCTGGGTACCAGAACTTAGCTCTTTAGGAAAAGCTCTTTGGTTCCTTTACGTGCCCCTGTGGATTTCTAACCATTCTTCCTGAGACCATGTTTTGTGATCCTGCAATTTAACGGAGGATGAAACAGGTCAGTGTTAATGCTTTGTTTAATTAAAATCTATTTTTGAAAGATTTTGTAAAACAATATTGCGCACTGACGTCTGCAATTTTTGCAGTAATCAGCTCCTACCCAAATACTATCAATCTTATACTAATTTCCTTTGTTTGTAACAAATTATTTGTATCCAAATGTTTTCCTTTTCAAGTGACTTTATGACACGAAATGCTATTTTCGCAAGAGTCATAATCATTTTCAGAAGCTCATTAACGCGTTTTATAATTCAATATTTTTTCACCAGTAATCAATTACAAACATGAAGGCAGCCTACATGAAATCCTATCATGCATCACCCAGTTACGTCTGCTGCATTAATACATTCATTTGCACAAATTAATTTACATTTGCTATTGATGAGTGTATTTTTTGTTTAATGTTCCTGAACACTTCGCCTGTTGAGGGTAGCTCAAGAACTGAATAAATACTCCCAGGTTGAGAAATGTTTCCTCTCATTGTCTGTTTGTGAGCTCCATGCAACCTGCAGAACTAAAAGGATATTAAAACCAATCAAATTTTATTCTGCAGAATAACACTAAAAGTGTCACAAATTATGTGTAGATTAAAGACGACTTTTCAAGGACACTAATTTGGCTAAATTTTGACAACTAAAGGGTCATAACTCCAGAATTATCAGTGATCAACCAGTGCCCCCTTCCAAGTGAGAGGCTTATCAAATGATACTCTTTTTATATAAATAAACAAACATGCAAAATGACATTACGAGCATCTAAACATGCAACACTGTATAGTAAAACCAGTCTTTTGACAGCATCTCTTAGTGAGGAGTGAAATCTCATTTGTATTTGCCCTGTGAATTTCTGCTTTTACATGTGTGCATGGGAAACATATACCTTTTTTCAGAGAATAATGACCATTATGTATACATTATAAAGATACAATTTCATGTGATCTTTTCAATCCCAAATGTCAAAGAAATTTTCTCAAGGGTGACTGCTTATGCATACTTGCCTTAAAAAAAAATCTCTTTAACAAAAGTTAAAAGAAATTCAGGCTTTATTGATGGCAGAAACAAATGAGGGAAGCAATTAACATGTAATTAGTGGTACAACTGACCATGAAATTACTGGTTACATGGAACTTGACTCTGCAATCATACCGGGCAGTGGTAATAGCTCTCTTGACCACAGGTCAATCTCAGACCTAAGGTTAAATGTCATCTGAGGTTATCTCTAGTGGCAGAAGAGGAACATTGTTCCAAAGATTTAACAACTGGTCAGCATTGTGCAGCTTGCTTGATTGTCATATGAACTCTATTCTGGAACATGTTAAGTTGACAAGACCATGAATCAAACACATCACTCAAGTGATTGACCTGAGGACAGTTCTTGACCTGCCTGAAGAAACTGCACCAGCAAATTCACGGTGTCCAGACATAATTTTGATACTAAGTTCTTGTTTGTTTTGTTTTTCAGGAAAACAGGAGACATACTACTAGAAGAAACAACAAAAATAAACAAGATGTTTTCTTTATTTTCTTTTCCTTTTATCCCATCAGGTAAACACCAGTTTCAACAGTACTTCAGCTATTTACTGGGGGCCATTGTTCTTCGGACCTGTACTAGACTCCAATTCTTTGAAAGAAAGTGCCAACTTTCTGATTTAAAGAGTTATCTCGAATATGGGGCTCAAACCCAGGACATTCAAGTGGTGAAAGATTTAGTAAATACAACTCAGCAACTTTAATTCACTTTCTTCCCCAAGGAGAATTATTATCCATGTATTCTGAGCTGAGCCAATTAAATGACTCCCAGTTGCATCAACAGTTGAGTAATTCTAAAATTTATAAACTTGTAAACTTAAAATTTATGAAAGCTAGGAGACTACTCCATTTTCTACTAGAATATCTGCAATCGTTGTGAAACACCCAACTACCAATTTTCTTGCAATACTCAACCTCTTCAGGGATTACTGTCTAGCTCTTTCTAAAGATTTGATTGATCCTCCCCAAAATATTTGTCCCAAAATTACTCCCAAGGGTACCGTTAAAGGTCATAATAAATATCCTACCACTGGATAAGTGGTGGTGATGACGCTTTTTTGGAATGATAAAGAAGAATTAGTCTAATGGCTCTTCAAATTTGCCTTCATGGGAAATTTTCTGATGAATTCGTAAGGCACATTAACCTAGAAATATCTGCACTTATTGTTTCTCTTGCTGTTTTTTTTAGGCATTAGCAGCAGCTGCTGTCTAATATCACTTGTTGTCCTCTTAAGTCTTTAGACCAATCAAAAATGACGTGAAAAAAAATCACATTTTGGCAAATTTTACAGAGGGAAAATCAAATTAATTCCTTGTACTAGGGTGTCTATTTGGTTTTTATCACTGAAGCACAAAGTGGGTTTTGTTTCGTTTTGAATTGCGTTAAGAAATCGGGCATTTATTTCATGTATTTTAAAGATCTCAAATACGGCACTACAGATATAAGTATAGGTAGGAGGAGTCTATTTATGAGAGGAGGGGCTTCTATTTTTCAGACTGTCTTGGTATGTGAATATCATATTTCATCAGTACCATTTTTTTTTAATTGTGACCTAGTTAAATTCCTAAAATGTTCACCCTTCAATTTCAACTTTAACACTAGTTGTTCAATGGTGTAATAACGGCTCATAACGACTGACCAGTGAGCAGTGGCAATCATATTCAGACTGCAGAAATTTTAGAGTATGATGCGTCTGTCGATACAACTTGTACATGTTGATAATGCCTTCAGACTTGAATATCTATTTTAAATGGTATAAATATGAATTAACATGAAAATGAGTGGCTACAGATGCGACCGATTTTCAGTAAATTTTCAGAAACCATTTTCATCATAACACTCAAGACAGCAGCTCTTCCTTCTACCCACTCATTCTCAGTTTAATGGCAACAACTTATTATCAAGTATGTTAATAAAAGAGAAAAATGCAATTCATTACAGGTAATTAAGTTTGTGTTTTGTTTCTGTTTCAAGACACAAACGAAGTTAAAATGACGTTTGTCAGTATTAAGAGTCTGCACAATAACGTTTATTACATAATACTATTGCATATGTTACATTTTGGGAATGCTCCACCAGCAGGCATTGCTTTAGCAAGCAAACAGATTGTATCAAGAGCTCTATCTGCTGGGCTTCAACTTGATTTTATTGGTCGAAACCCTCTTTTGTATTGCACTGGTACATTATATAATAGAAAGTGAATTTTACAATGAAACCCAGGCATTTTTACCATCACACACATAATACTTTGCCAAGTATTGAAAAAATCTTGAACCACATTGGTGCAACAAACTGTGTTCTAAGCTAAGAACCATGTCAGAGGGGGGAGGCTTTCTACGTTATAATAAAGTTAAAAACAGCAAAAGGTGAAAAACTTCAAGCAACTGTTTGTAGTGTCCAGAACTGACCTTGCCCCCACAGACAGACAGACACAATACCTTTCCCCAGTGGACAGCCATTTCCATCCTTTCTAGGCCCATTTTGCAGCTCTCGACTCATTTGCTTAGCGAGTACGGCACGCAAATATTACAGGAAAATCTAGAAAAATACAGTCTCAGCATCTAAAATATTCCTGAAAACTGTCTTTATATTTTGCCTCTGGTTGCAGTAACTATAAATTATGTTAGGAAAAGATTTGCAAAAATAATCTTTTTGATTTATTAAGATCCAAGAAACATTATTAGAATGCTGTAAATGTAAGTTCTCTGTGGATGTTTATGCACAATTAACAAGACGTTTCCACCCAGAACACATTAACATGCTGATGGAATGTCTTACAGCCTCAGTATTATGAGATATAATGGCTTTTAAAACATCGGAACATTTTCCATGCACATTACTCAGTTCTTAAAAACATATCGAAAATATTTTGGATCTAGGGTAAATTTGTGCTCTAGCAGTTTTTTTTCATTAACTTTAGAGTGGATGGGGTGGATATAAGAAATTCATTTAAAACCTCTTCAAAAGCCTGAAACATATTAGCAATTTATACAAACCTATCAGCTCAATTAAGTATAATTTGTTCTTTAATCAAGACAGTCTAATTACATTTGTTGGAACTCTATTGAGATTGAATTTATGTTCGTTCTGATCATTTGCTTGCTGTTCTTTGTGCAAATACGCTTCCCCTTTTAGTCTCAGTGTAACACCATTAGACTTAAGGGTTCAACACTTGCCAATCCTAGAATGGGAGGCTGCACTTTTTCTGGGAGGTTTGGTTATTAATCTAGCCAGCCTTTAGTTTGAGTTGAGCATGGACATTGGCCATCAATTTCACCTGTTTAACCTTTCCACCATCCCATTGCCACTTGGATTAAATTGTGTTCACTTAAACTCCATTATTTTCAATGATGACTCTCAATCATTTCATGTGTTCCAAACATTTTATGATCCTATTACTTGAACTAAAATTGAAGGTCAAAGACCAGGGTCAGCTTCTCAATAAATTCAAGAGTTATTCCCTTTAACTAGATAGATTTATTACATTTGTTTGATAAACTGTCTTTCTTAATTATAGTGGTCAGTTTTATGTTACTGATGTGGTTACCATGGTATTAAAGGTTCAAAATTCATTCAACTGTATTTTGGTCAGGAGATAAACGATGGACTTTCGTAATAAACAAATGGATAAACTTACAGGCCATACTAATGTACTGATATATTGCTATATAATGGTTAAACATACCAGTGCCATGCAGGCTATATTGAGAAACAGACTGCAGATAGACCTAATATATAATAAAATATTGGAATCATAGATGATAGATAAACTTCTTAGTACTGAGCTTAAGCTACATTATTCTTGAATAAACCTTTATGAGTAATGATAATGTAACATAATTATGAATAAACCTCTAAGTAATGGGAATAAACCATCTTACTACTGAGACGAAAATATGCTGGGATAACCTTAGTATTAGACTGGAATCAGCCATTAGAGTCATTACTTCATGTCTTTTCTGAACATTTTACAACATCTTCACAATTTCTCCTCCCCTTGACTCTGAGATAAGCATTGATTCAGACAAATTTTGATAAGAGATATTTTTCTTAAAAGAAAAAAATACTTCAAGAGAAAAAACACCTCTCAATCTCAACAGATTTTTATAGGTTTACCTAAGTATGAGAATAATGATAAACGTGGACAAACCTATTACCCAGAATAATGACAATGTAGATGACCTGCTCACTATAGCAAACACAATTCTCGGATGCTACAGAAATACTGACAAAACACACAAAAATAGGGTTTTTTAAATATTTATGTCTGAAAAAAGGATGTATTGATTAATGAATCAATCTTTTTCTCCTAACAGCTAATTAATGTAAACAGAATCCATTACTTTTTGGATTGTGATAATGGGATTTTTACATCAGTTTTTTTGTCTGATGGGCGTTAAAATACTTAACAAAACCAATACCATTTCCTCAGAATTCATAAGTTTGATTTATTTTAGCTTAAAAGGGACACTGATGTCCCTATTACCCTTTACTGAACTTTTTTAAATCTGTATTTTCAAGTGTCATCTAATTCAGAGTCCTGCTGTGTTTTTATTATGGAATTACTGTCGTGCGGCACGTGTTTTACGAGCGAAGCACATTCCGCTGTGACCCGGCTTTTGTTCCACGCACATCTTCATCTTGTGTTTCGACAAAGACCTGATTAATGATTGTTTTTTATGTCCTAGTATCATGTCACGCAAAACCGTGTGGAAGTTCATTTCCCCGTAATGACGGTTTTCGAGGTTTTGTGACCACTGTCAACGTGACGAATGACTACCAGCAGAAATCCGTACACAGAGGTGGAAACAAAAATTTCTGCAACACCGAAAGACAGTTGGGATATAAAATTTGATTGATACTGCAGGAATACAGTATCATTTATCATCGCAAAATTTGAAATTGTATTAAAACTAATACAACTACTGAAAATGCAAGATAAGTTGGCGAAACCAGCAGATGATTGAAAAAGTGGAAAGGACAACTATGAGACTACAAAAAACAAAATTTTGAAACTAAAGTTTTTTCATTCTGTATAAGACACACCATTTTCCATACGTCTCAGCAGTATCTAGAGAGCAAGAATTCTGTCGTAACACGCGATCAAGAATTTCATACGAATGGCGACTCTGATTACGGCATTAAGCATCAGCAAATAGTCACATGTCTGCCTTTTAAACTGAATTATGCAAAACTGAACAGGAAATATGCATTTGACAATATACCGCAAGACAAAAGGTCTGTAAGCATTTCTAGAACAGCAAATTTAAGCATCAGACTTCATTTTACAAGAACTCAGAGATGTTTATTTTGAATTCTAAATCAGTGAGACATAAAATGAAGAAATTCTAATTCAATTCTTGTCATTCTGGCGACAAGTGATTCTGCCTCGACCATTAGTGTAGATCATGACCAGCTTGCACAAATTTACAGTCAGACTATGATCTGCACACTGTCGGCTATGTTGTCATAAAACTTTCAGCGAGCTCTCAATATGATGAATTGAAACGTACATTTTATAAAATTCAGCAGGTTCAGCATAAGTATCTAATTTCTGATCTAGAAGCACTCGAATGACTCAGATTATCAATACTTCAACCTGTTTCCGCAACTTTTAAATACTTTGCGTATTTCACCGATACAATCTTTATTTTAGAAATCAGATACATCTTCTAAAACAGCAGCTCTATAGAAACGATTTAAAATTTCACAAGTTCGATGCCCAAGATAGAGGAAAAGAAAATGCCACAAACGAAGTGTCACTTTTTAAACAATTAACAATACAGGCGTTTCAAAGCCGTTTCTCCGATTTCAATTTTATGATCCTTTATCAAACAAAATTTTCGATAAATTCTTTTGATCAGATTTTGAATGCTTCGACACCCTGGTATATAAGGTACATGTCACACGATCTGTGAGAGTCATGAGGTCCAAACAATATGCTGTGATCCTTGTCTATAGATACAGATAAAGATAATGTTTCTACGAACAAAGACTGGCCAGTAAGTCCTTAAATTCCTTGGGGACTCCTAGATTTTCTACATTTGTCTGACAACAACAATGTTATTAATCGAAATTGACATTTTTCATGTTTCTTGAAACTAACTTAATCCCCCAAATGATTTGCAAAAATCAATGGAGGTTTATGGTTATTATTAATTTTATAAATGCTGACCGCTGGCCAGAAAATTGAAACCGATTGCAGATAAAAGTTGTTCACTGAAACGGAGAAAGAATATCAAATTATGTAAATGGATACTATATTACTCATGATTTTCCTATTAAATCCTGCCAGGAAAATATGATTAGAAGTCCTAACATGGTCATTCAACTATAAAAGCAGTAAATTAATAAATATCGAAGACTTCATAGATACAGCTGCATCTCTTCTCGACGACCCCGTGGTCGCATTGTTTAATAAAATGGATATCCTTTGCAATAAAATAGCTAATTGTCTGTCCATGATCAAATCAAATCATGCAAACGGTATCATTACAATGGACATAATGGTCAACGGTGATAAAACAGGACTCGGACCATAATCATTACAACAACAGCTGTTTTACTTGAGTTTTTTCTTCCTTCATCAATTAGCTTCGTTCCTCCCCTTGCTAATTACACGCTCCCATCGCTAATTACCAACAAAAATTTACATTGAATTCACAACCCTAGGAGCGCTCCATCAACCCCAGCAAACCGCTCTTTAAACATGATACATTTGAAATAATTTTGTTTGGAAGCAAATTACACAGATTTCTAACTGTCTTCTCCCAGATTCTTCCCTCCCTGATTTCAATTTTCAATTACCAAATACAAATTTCCTGTTACTTTCTACAGCAGACAAATGGCTAAGATATTGTATAACAGATAGGTTTCTAAAATGAAAGGGAATTGCTTCCATTACGTTTCTTATCTAACTGGCAAGAACTCTTTAGGGGTGATTAATGATGGTCTAATATCACTTTAGAACTGCAACTTTAATGTGTTTTTTTTCTGCCAAAGTTTTTGTGCAATCTCTGAGACCTTTTTGATAATGGCTACATGCTCTGCATTTCAAATGATGGATATTTCGTTTATTCCATGACGTTCCCGCAAAAAGCTCTGAATCTCCGAATCGTCTCCAAGGAGGGCTACAATCAGTGTCACAAAAGCATTTTGATAAATCATAAAAGTCGTTACTGCCTCTTAAAAACAAAAAAAATGCAACTGTACAAGATGTCAAAATAGACTTACCTGCTTACCTGCACCCAGTGTCTTAAAATATAAACATTTCCTAGTTTACTACTAATAGTAGATATGAGCATTACCAAAGGTCGGCAGTCTGAAGGACAACCGGATGAAAGAGGTTGAATGTGTGACCTTTGACCTTTAAGTATGACCTTTATGTGTGACCTTGAGCCTGCTGGGTGCTAGGTGTACATCTGCAGTGTCTCAAATTTTCAAAAGCGATATAGTTTCATGACCTTTGTCCTCAAAGTGTGACCTTGATCTAGGGTGAACAGAACATAGATTCTGCATATAAGCTATGAATCAGGGACCTACAACGTGCAAACATAGAAGCCAGGTCACATTCTCCTATTCACTTATTTTTTGATTGTTCATCATGACTGCTGAGTTGAATGACTCTTAAAACATATATATTACAACTGTAATGTACACATTTAGTCTCAGTTGAGCTAACAAACAATAGCATATGCTGTCAGGCATGCTTTAACTGTCACTGAGTCTTCTGCTGAATAGATATCCCATAAGTCATCAGTCAACATGGCTTCTGTCCATTCAATTACCCATAAATCATCAGTCAACATGGCTGACGACTATACAAGTTAGAGGTATACTTTATCAAGGCATATGAGAGCTAAATCAATTATGTAATTTTCCATTCTCCCTATATAGCCATTCAGGGAAATACCCTACTTCATTTATTAGATCCTCCAATAGCAAAAAGCTTTCAATGCAGTGTCATCAATCTGTGCAATCTACAAACACATGGAAATCAATCAGGGAAACTCATATTCATGAAAATTTCATTTATTTGTTATGGAAAATTTAAAGAAAGCAATTTATTTCTATTTACAAACAGATTTTGTCTGCTGATTCAACATTATGTGCATTGTTATCAACAGTAATAGCTCTGCTTTAAACCATCCACCGCTTGGGGTTTTTATAAAAAGCTCATGGTACGTGTATTATTCAGTAATGACTTTTACCCGCCAAATGGACTTTCATTTCTACCGGAAAACATTTTAACGTTCTTAATGCCGCTATGTTGCTTTTGAAAAACCAATTTAAATAGAAAGAATTCTAAATATAGGCTGACTGCTTCATATAACTTGTGATTTAGTCATGTAGCTACCTCGGTACAACTAATTTGTCTGACTTAAATAAGACGTAATATGTGTGTTTGAGGCTGGCTATGTCCACAACAGACAGCAGGCGAAATTACTAAATTATAATGAAAAAGACAAATTTGCAAAGGTATTGCCATACTTATGAAGCACTTTTAGATATAAGTTTTCCTAAGGAAAACACACTAGTATGATAGAAAAGGATTATGTTAGCTCCATTTAAGAACAAATAGAACTCAGTTCTGTCCGTAGTAAAAGTCATTGTGGTACGGGACATCAAAAAAGTACAATAACGGAAAACTGTCAATCAAGCATTCAATCATGCAGTCTTACTTTCCTTGTATAATCGAAAGTAAAACTTCTGACCTTCATCCTAAACAGATAATGGCACAAAATAATGTAAATGGAATGGTTCCAATTTAAGATTGTACTGTTTGACTCGTACAACTTTCCAACCCAACTAAAAGTTTAATAAACGTAATTACGACCAATTAACAATGGTAAAACTCGTATTATGTCTGAAATTTCATGGTCATATTGTGCATAGACAGTAATTACGCTTCTAATGGTAAATGCTTCGATAAAAGAACGTAGCAATTAAAAGTCTTAATCAGCCACGTCATTTTAACAAAAAATGTCAAAATATTGAAGATTTTATACGGGAGCTTTGCTTATATTACAACACTGAACCATAACCTTTTAAGATCTGCCTTTCCTGTGCCAACTTTTAAGAATATTCTAAATTGCGATGCAAATTTTTACATTTTATATTAATTGCTCCCAAGACGGGGTGGGTAAAATGGAACAAAATGTCTTGCCTAAAGACTGCAGACTACCATCATGGCAATGGTGTGGATCGAACTCTGGACTATGCAATCCTAAAGAACACTTCATTTATTTATAGAGGATGTTATACGAGTGGTCTGTGAGTATTGAAATTACGTAATGAGTTGTCCTAATGACAAATGCTATAACACAACATTCAGTGACATCAAATTTATCACGGTTATATTACACTAATAGCAGAATGATTACTGATTTTACTTCTGGGTATAAGGACGATATTTTCATTACAATCAGTCCAGAATAAACAATGACTCCCGTGTGATTTCACACACACAAAAAAACTGCATGAGCCCCAATGTGCCAAAACCAAATTTGTATGATCCCAGTCGCTAAAGAAATGTTCCTTGTTGTTTCAGCTCCACTGTGCGCAAAACCAAATTTGTATGATCCCAGTCGCTAAAGAAATGTTCCTCATTGTTTCAGCTCCACTGTGCCAGTACCAAATTTGAATGATCCCAGTTGGTTAAAAGAGATGTTCCTCATTGTTGGACCTGGCTATACAATGTATAATGCTACTTGGGTTGTGTGTAAGGGATAAACAAACATGTATGGGTTTAGATCAGGCTGGGCAGATGTGCAGGAAGATTTGGATCCATGCTGGTGCTTAATAGTAACTTTGGTTTTCCCACAGTGGGGGATCATTTAGAAAGTTCATAAATACGGGAGGAACTTTGCAATATAAAAATTTCAGAAATCAGAAGTGTTTCTTATGTATGTAAAGACTGCTGAAACTACTGGTATGTAAAAGGCTATTTCATGCACAGTTTTATAAGTCACCGCTTGCAATAATTAAACAGCCATCTTAATGCGGGCTCACTGAGGTGAGCTGTTTTTTTAGCTTTTTTAAAAGCTAAGCTTGTTGAAACTATGTTGGAATTTTATAGAATTTTAAGGTAATACATGCGTGGTAAACAAACACAATTCTTTTCATTCATGACGGCGCTCCTGAATTTCATGTCAATGCTTAAATATTTCCTTTTTAATAGGACAAGCATTTTTGCTTTTCAGTATTATAAGGTCCTGTTAAACAAAGAAAACAAAATTTTCCACAGATAAATCAGCCTCTTAATATTGCACAACAACAAAAAAAAAGATGCATCTTGCAGCAGACTGGTAGTCAAAAATGTCAGTGTCACCTAGAAGCTTGACAACCGAGAAGACAGGCTGCAGACCCACACAGATCAGAAGGAGGGGGGGAAAAAAGTTACCAGACTGAAACTGTCATGCTATGTCGTTTGGGAATTGCTTTATGGGAATAGCTATGGAAGTAATTACAAAATTCCCCTAAGATGTTCAAATAGACTGGATTAAAAATTCATGTGTTTTCACACCCTGGCAAAACAAAAATGGTTTTTTAGTGATGTTATTATGCCGGCAGAAGAGTATATAAGAGTGTAAGACAAAATAAAAAAAAGTATGCTTACCATAGCAATTTCATACATGTCTACCTTAAGTGAATCTTCCTAAACGTTTTTTTTTATTTAATTTCTTCTTATATACAAAGCAATGAAGAACGAATGCACACCTAGAGCACTTTCAAGCTAATGGTTCAATTTTTATTACGAGATGCAATGGAAATAAAAAAGCAAGATAAAAGTTGACAGAATGTACTTTTCTGTCAGAATAGCCTATATAAATACTGCCAAAACTGGAAAGCAGACAGGTCTATTTGATAACTTTTGCAGCATTATATAGGGCTAAGTAAGGTCAGATCCCCAAGGACCACAGGGTAATTTACAAGAAGTACTTTATTAGCAAGGCAAATAGAACGTTCTTGTAATTGAGTCTTTACCTGCTGGCCGTTAGTGAGTCTGGCTTTACGACCAGTGCAGATCATGATCAGTCTTCAAATCAGTGTATTCTAATCATGATCTGCACACTTCCGGCTTTCTTTCAACAAGCACTCCTTTGAGCTTTTAATGGTACTGTCAGTAAATTGAAGGATCAAAGTCAATTTTAGAAATTTAACAAGTAATTAACTGCATATTTATACACACATAAAAGAAACAAAATGAAAATCCACGCATGATACTGAAAAACAGAATTCCTGATAGAACACAAATGAAATTTCATGACAAAGCCTTTGCATGAGAGCCAAATGAAAATCATTGTTCACAAAATAAAAAATGTCCCTAAAACAAACTAAATGGCATAATTATGCACCTAAAGTATTCAAGAAGCAACAGAAATGCATGTCTAATTTTCTGCATTTGTAGCAACCAAATTTGGCTTTTAAAAACAAGCAACAAGAAGGCAATAATGATCCACAACAGCTAGTCTGAGGAGGTTATCAAATATCTTATAACCCCTTTCAGGTTCATTTTAAAATTTAAACTTCTGTGTTATTAATCCCAGGTTGTGTCCGAAGGAAACTTAGGAAAGACACATATATTTCCACATTGCTACTCTCTATTCGAGGTTGAATAGTACTTAATGCTAATTTATTTTTCTTGATTGTGAAAAAAGCTTGTAGCTATTGGAGTCACTCTAAAGTCCGCTTCTTGGAAAAACCAGTACTGGTGTTATATGAGGAGGAACGGTGGTGACCCCAGTGGGGCTCGAGCCCTCAACCTCCTAATTAGCATAGATTTAATTGTTCCAAAACGGCCACCAAATTTTTGGCACTGAATAGTGAACACTGTAGATCATGATCAGAAGGGGCAGACGTGCCGGCTCATCTTGATCTCCTTTGGTCACAAGGGCAGAATCATTTGCCACCAGTAGGGTTTAAGTTAAGGATGCCTGGAACTAGTCGACCTCATCTTAGCTTATACTGTTCAGGTGAGCTGAGTAATGTCTTTAAAATGCTCATTCCTCGAGCCTCTGCTCAGTTCCGAACAAAATCTGAGGGCTGATTGACAGCTGAATTTTTAAATGACTCAATGCACGCCACTCTTGCTTCAGCTAACGGGACAGAATGCAAAAAAATCTAAATTAAATTTCCGTACAGTTGACAAAAAAAAAGGTTTTGAAACACATAATTCTTAAAAGATTATTACGGGTCTGAAATCGCGCATCGAAGGTAATTAACATGCGATGTTTGAGAGCATCTTTGTGAAATTCTCATTGCAACGTGCAAGGTGTCACCTCTTGCATGCAATGCATGTCTTTAAATTTCACCCCTGACAGCGACCTTGAAATGCTTGCTACTTAAAAGTTCTGGTTCTTAAACCAAATTAAAGCATTATCTGTCTGTGATACTGTCTGAAATTTGTTTCTTTTAAGGATTAACAAATGTGTTCGTCTCCCTAGATCATCAATAGTTTGTTTTGCTGTATCTTTTTATAGAAATAAAGCACCAACATCTTATTTTTGTTCAATTTGTACTAATATAAAGTGAAATGCTTGTTTGTTAAGACAGTCTGATTTTTGTATTTTCAAAAGCCTGCTACAGGGGAAGACTTGCGCTAGATGGGGGTGATCGTCTCCAAATGGGTTTGACTTCTATGCCAAATACAAAACATAGGCGTAAGTACAGGTGTGGTAACTCTAACTTACATGATTGGTTGTGATGGGATACCTACATGATTGGTTGATATTGTGTAACAACACAAACTTTGTCCGCCAACATTTATTCATCACAGTGAAACCGAAATTTTGGTTGGTACTGAAATCGCTGGATTGCCATCTCACTTACTGTATATATTTTGTAAGTCTGGCCTATGCTTTTGGCCACAAACAGTTGTTTTTGCCAACTTATTGATCAGACTATCGATTGTCATTTCTAGCTTAAGTTATTAAAATACCTGAAGATTAAAAAGATAAGTACATCATGCTCTTTCATTCTAGTCACAGGAATCTGTCATACACAAGAAATGCTTGAACTACTTGTCTCAATGAACGCACTAATCACTTTTATAACTAAACACTTTCAGTCTTTTTAATGTCTGCTCGAGTAAACAGAAGCATTTATATAAATGAGACTGTTGCAATTGTCTGCTTCATACATCAATTAACTAATTGTTCCTATATCACTCCAGACCACATCTGCATCAAACTGTAAAATTATGGAAATTGTTCTGATATAGACATCATAAGAGGCAATGTACAGGACACAGTGCTAGCTGCAAAACACAGAATCTGTGAGTGTATACTTTGCTCTTAATCTTTGGCTCTTGAACATAAGTTTCTAAATCAGCACCCTCAGTGCTTTGATTTACAGAAATCAATGTTTTTTTCTAATTATAATTCCCACAAAGGCTATAATAGGAGGACATTTAAACAAGAGTTGTAAAGAAATCCCAACTTAAGAATTTACAAAACCGCCTGTTTGTTATTCCAGGAATTAGGCAACTAAACAATGCCTTAATTTTACAACTCTATAGTAATCAGGGTATAAAATGACTAAATATTTTCCTTCTTTATTCATTATAATTTGAGCAAATTTACAATGCCTGTGACATTTTACACTTAAAACCTGACTTCAATTGTTTTAACCTACACAAATTTGCATGTAGCACAAAGCACAATTTGTTATTCAATAGGGCTCTTTGACCCAAACTTCAGAAAATAAGAATACATATGAGGTAGGACTTTGTTGGAGAACTGAAATGAGGAAAATAAAATGTTTAACTTTTTTAATCAATAAACATACACACTGTACCACTGCGTTTGTTATAAAGCTACTATGAAGCTACTATGAAGCTATAGAGTTAAAGCATAGAAAAGAAAATGGTGGATATGACCAAAGGGAAACAACTATCAACATTAATCCAAACTTGTATACTTCAAACCCTAATTTACAAAAATATGTTTATTAGTAAAGTATTTCTATGAAAATATTGATCGTTACTATCAAGTATAACTGACAATGCCATAGAAAAATAAAGAGTTCATTTTCCAGAATGACACAGTGTACATTCCTATAAAATAACTAAATACACAAAATTGAAGTCTTAATTTACCTTTCAAGTGACATAGCATGGTGAAAAATTCACATCATTTACTCATGACAGTTTATAAACAGTGTTAAATTGTTGAAACAAATGTGACAAAACTGATTTCAAAGTGTACAATTGAGAAAAATATTTGTGCACAAAATGTGCTAAACTTTGCAGCAAAGTAGCAGTTTGTGATGAAAATTCTTATCTCGTCCTGCATTCCATCCACTTGATGTAAATTGAGCAGGCAAACAGATTAAAAAGCCTATATAAGCCATGGCAAAATGTTAGTACAAAAAGTAATAATGTTGTCATTTTTCATCTTATCTAGTGACAAGGGTAAGCGTTTAGCGACACTTAATTCTATGTTTTTTAAAAACCCTTCATTTGTGACCACGGATACGGGACATCGAGACCGGAATGATGTCTGCCGAAACACCTAAAAATGCAAACATTTCACAAAAACAATAAACACAGTCTGCATTATCTTCAAGAGTTTTTACTTCATTATTTTAAAATCATGAATCAGAGTCTAGTTTTGTGTACTTGTTTCCCTCGCAAATACTTTAACTGCCTGGAATAAAATTCAAAGTCAAAGGGAAGTAACTCTTGATAGTATAGTTTACTATTATAAATGTGTTGTCTCCCTTGTATTATTTTGTAATAAGACATCACAAGTTGTCTCCCCTTCAAAATCTGAATTTGATACCAAAACTAATTAAGGATTTTTCAAAGCAACAAAAAGCTAAAGAATGGATAGGATATACATTTAATAGATACATATCTAATTGTGTTTCTTCAGATACAAATTTTATACTTTATTTCCAGCCTACTTTGGTAAAAACTATTCTAACGTACAGAGATGGGTTTTTTCTTTTCACAAAACTCTTTTCAGTGATGAGAATTAAAAGCTCCACACTTCATAAACTGCAGTAAAATAGACAAAAAAAAATTAATTTTCGGAGACATCTTCCCAAAAAATATTGCGTTTTATAGGACCCATAAATTTACGCACAAACTAAAAGTGTCACATAATTCATGTAAATAATATAGATAAAATCAGCTCATAAACGCAACATTTTCACGTAATTTACAAGTTCTCCGATTACACAATAATAGTGACAAAATCATTCGCCAAAGGAAACTTCTTTTGAATAGTAGTTATCGTATTTCAAAGACTTCATCTTCGCACAGACTTTATAAAATCTGTTTTTGATGAAATTTTGCACTTAGATAATGATACGTATCTTTTCTCCACCTCCCATCTTTAAGAAACATCCTGTCCGATTTCATTTCGACCGGCTTCGATAAAATCCCTTGAGAGCTCTCAAATTCACGCCCAAAGACAGAAACAAAGTAACCTGTTTACGTTATGATTTAGGATACGTCAGCCTTTTTTCATTCCTTGATAAAATGATAAAAAATCAAATCCATCTTTCCAGATATATTTTTCTTCCCTCTGATATTGAATAAATCAGATTCCGCTTTCATATGAGCGAAGTTTACGTTTTCCCCTGACAGTCTGCTATTACAACAAAATATCTATAATATCAAATTAAGTATTTAGAACAAATACCACAGTCACAGTCTTTATTGGACTGATCCATTTGATGGCTAGAACATACTTTTTATGGTTCATAATGATTTATATTTCGTCAGTAAAACACAGTTGCTCTACAGAGATTTGCCATCCTTCTGTATGCCAAAGATTTTAATTTTGTGTGCCATTAACATCGGGTAGAGCTGCCGCAAATTCTTCCTAGATACCGGTTCCCCTTGAATATATTTTGATAAGTTAGTTATCTTTTAACTCTTAAGTGTTTCTTAATAGATGAACAGTTTCCTATTTTTCTCCCTACTGCAAGTAAAATTTCAGTATGGTCTTTAGCTTGATGCTTTTCTCCAACGCAGGCTGAATTGTACGGACTGAAAACCTTATCCCTGAAGCAGGGAACCAGAACAAACACAAGACTTAGGTTACATGAAGTAAGCAGACCAAGGCAAGTAACCAACCAAGTCTTTCCAGTCTATCAAACGTGGACTGAGAAGAGAAATATTTGCATTGAATCAATATCTGCCCAATATCTGCCCATTTCAGCGAAAAATACAGATAACAACATTCAAAGAAATACTGAATATGTACATTTGCCCACGTACTTAAACATTGTTGATAATTAAAAACCCTACTCAAACATTGTTCACATTTATATCATAAATAAAATACAGTCAAACCTGTGAACAACTGAACCACTAGTTGGAAAAAATTAAAGCAATAGTTGTTGAGTCACAGGTGTTTGTACTACATGAGAAGAGTGCATCATTTTCTCCCTGTTGGTCTTTATTTATATTTGCAAGGTGGTTTTCATGAGAAGGTGGTCTTTAACACAGGTTTGACAGTAAGGAACACTTTCAGAAATTAAGAAATAAAGATGACAGAAGATGTTCTCCAATTATCATTATTGCATTACCCCTCTTCAATCAAGCAGACAACAAAGAGATAGCAGACTCTTGCAGAATCTTCTTCAGATTCAGACACCATTGACAGCACTTCTGATATCTCTTACATCAGCCATTAAAATTCTTTTAAAAGATACAAAAGCAATTACCAGGTCATCAAAAAATCATTTAAAGAATATTTTTACTATTCTTATCCATAAAATGATTCCCTGTCAGAAAATATAATGCCTAATTTATTGCTTTCAGCGACATGCTATATATTTTATACTATATTCCATAAGAAAGCGCCAATGTTTGTTATAAAAGAGTCTAGGTCTCAGGCAGGGCTTGAACCCATGACCCTCAACCAGTGTGAGGGCTCTTGCAGTTTCATGCCAGGAATTTTGACCATTTAACCACAGATGCAGGTCTCTGACAGCCGTTGTTCTAAACTTCGATTAAACAATTGTAAATATAGACAACTATTGTGTGGTATTACACTTAATTTCTGTACTCAATGCATCCCTCACCGTTTATTGGCTTTGATATTCAAGTAGGGTCGTAAAATTCAATATTTCAATATAATGGCTCTGTTAAAGATGAATTATGCAAACCTGATCATAAAATATGACAGAAACTCTGTTTCATCAACAATAACCATGCGTTTAAAATTTGCATATTTTTAACTTTTTATTACAAGACCTACATACAATCAGAATTATTTGATGATGTTTTAACACATATATATTCCCTATTTTGTTGTGTAACAACTGCTATGTTATTGTCTAATTAAGGCTTCACAACTGTCAATGTTTTAATTTCCTGTAACAAACACTGTTCGTGACGTTAATACAAGTTTTCAAAACAACTGTATAACACAGACTCCACTAGTTTTAACCCAAAAAATTACATCAAAGCGTGGAATGACATTTTCGCTGAAGTTTTGTCTGCATAACTACCGTTACATAACAACCGTTTTAAAGAAATTAACCAGATTTAATTGCTAACATTTTACAAGTATCTTCTATATGTAGGTAATGAAACTCTTTAAATGCAGTAATTAAACTGTTCCCGCATCCACGATGCTTACGAAATTATCTACTGGTATAATGTTTAAATTTAAATAGTTTAAAATAATGCTTATTCTGCTTGCTCTGACGCAGAAAATGTACGTACTGAATAGTGAACAGTGTAACAGAGCACTGGTCACAACGGTTTTTCACTTTTCACCCACAGGGTAATGGTATGTAAGAACGACAAAACTGAACAACCCAAATCTGCTAGTTTCATAGATCAGCTGTAAGGAAAAATACTTTCTGTATAATTTCCTTCAGGGTTTTTCTTGTTACAATTTCCAATAGGTAGTTTGAAATGAGAGATTTCAATTAAACTGGAATACAGCAGGAAATCTTCAGACATAGTGTAATTTGATAGACAAATAATTGAATTGATTTGTGTTCACTTTATATGGCTACAATATGGTGAGCAGTCTACCTTAGGACGACTCTGTAAATAAACAGTGCCACCAGATCCCCTAATTCTTGCAAGCAGGCAATTTTCAAATAAAGGGGTCACAGGTCATCACAGAAAGTGCTCAAACCAATGACCTGCAGTGGTGTGCCAGACAAGTTTTAGATGTAAGAATTTCACATCATAAACACAGAAGCAGTTAAAGGAATCCTGATAAACAAAACATTACAGCACAACACAATTACCGATACAGTTAAAGGAATTCTGATAAACAAAACTTTGTAGCGCCAAAAATTAAAACATGAAAAAGTATCAAACATAGTTCTCCAAGCAACTCAAAACCATGAAAAAACTTTATATTTGCAATCACACCTACAGAAAAAAATGCAACCCAGGTGATGATCAAATAAACTTCATTGAAATTGAATAGATAACAAAAGCATGCAATAAAACGCATCCTACAGATGGATAATTGATAAAATTGGATCACTGTCTTGGATAAGGCATGCAGTTTAGATAACTATTTTCATTCATCGCATAGTATTTTGCAAGTGCCAGAAAAATTTGAGAAATTTATATGAAACTTTTACAAATCCCGCTTTTGAAATGCAATAAAAAAGCGACTCCCTACATATTTTCTCATGAAAAATAATCACAGTTCATGATAAGGATTAAAGTAAAATACATATTTGAAAATAAAGGAGGATTTGATAAAGATAACACATGGAAAGCCGGTGAATAATTAAGCAATACTAAGTGTATAAGAAATAACTTCAAAAGTTTGCACATCCCTTTGAAATTTTCTGCAGGTAATAAACAAAGTTCTACTAAATCAATATTAAAATCATACATAAATTCCCTAGAGAATCGAGATACGATCTTCATTTGAGAGTAACTTATAATTCTAATTTAAAATGTTCATGTTTTTGTTTATTTCAATTAATTTGTATCACTTTCATCATTTTACAAGGGATGAAATAATAACTGAGACTACAAGTTCTCATTACATTATGGTAAAAGTGGAAATTCGCAAATTGGAAAAAAAAAATTATCAAAAGATAATTCACAAATTGGAAAAAAAAAATTATCTAAAGATAATTCAGCATCATTATGTAATTGTTTTACTGTAATTATCTGAGTGTCTTCTTGCTTTAAGCAATTCATTCATATCGTGTTACATGTATACAGGTCTATCAGCTTTTGCTACCACTGTAGACCATAATTATTTATTCATGCTGTCTGATCATGATCTACACTTAGTTGAAACTCATTTGTAGTCTTGGATTATTGCGTCTCACATTTGGTACTCTTGACAATTGCTCCTCCAGTTCTGACCAGTGCTCACACAAAAGGAGAGGATTGTGGTGGTCATGGTCGGAGTCTAGTAACAGGGTCTGAACCTCAGCTTCTAACCAGTGCAGACCATAGTGTTGTCTGATAATGGTCTACACTGTTTAGGTTAAATTGTGCTATTGTAACTGATTGGTTGAATACAACTTTACTCTCCAAAAAGCTAAAACCATAATTATATGGTCTTAAAAACATATCAACATAAATGCTCGATACAAAATTTCATTTGCTGTTACGTTGACATGCGAAAATTTCAATGTTAAAGCTTATTCGTTATACGCTGGCTCCAGGTTAGGTGTCACAAGCCATATAACGTCCCAAAAGACTTACACGATGCAAGCATAAATCAATCGTAATGTCTACGAAACAATAATGAAACATTTATAAAGCTTTCAATACAATATTCATAAACCATATATCTCATTATATCTGCAGCTGATTAGAATATAATAGACAAACACTAGTTTGATCATGATCTGCACTTCTTGCTACTTTATAAGTTCATAGATTTCAATTAGCACCCTTATTAATAATCAATGGAACAGTCAATCATGAAAGATGGCCATTAAACTGAGCAAACAGTTGTTGTAGGAATTTTTAACGCCCGCTCAAGCTGTATTTTGGTCATTTTAACAGGTGGGTAATTTCCTGGGAAGAACCAGTACTTAGACTCCTAGTCTTCGTAAGAAACTGCCAACTTTCTCACATAAAGAGACATGGTCGGTAGCTAGCAGGGTTCGAACCCATTACCCTCAATATATGAGAGGTTCCAGTGATTTCAAGTCAGTGACTCTATACACCAATCGACCACGAGGCAGACACAGCCAAGATGTGCAAGCTGATCACGATCTTCACTGCATGCAACGACAGCATAAATTGCCGCCATTAGATTAAAGGTTAATCTTAATCCAAGTGACCATTTACACGGGTTTAAATGTAATATAACCATATAAAACATCAAAAAGTAATTATCATAGAAAACATCTCTCTCCACTTATCATACCATGGGGACCGAGACAAGATTGACAAAGATCGTTTTAAATATTAAAATCGTCTGGAAGTGGAGGAA
>JAUMHA010070091.1:0-18860 GCA_032359765.1 Saxidomus gigantea
AGAGATATACGTGACATGAATTTATACTGGAGCCTTTTTATATGACCATATGTTCTAAAATACGTTATTTACATACATTTTGAAGAACTTTATTTTTTTACCGAAATCTGAGAGCGAGCAGCTTTAAAAGATTATTGCCACTACTTCGTTTTCTGAAGGGGCCGAGTTCGACATCGGCTCAACTGCAAATCTGCAAACCCTGATAAAAAATGTCGGTTGACTTTTATGCATTGCTTATTTCGAATTGGTGTATTTCGGAATTATAATCAAATGAACTTAAAATTGAATACTCGATATGTTCAAAGTGGTTAGTTTTCCTGACCAGTTCAAGCAATGATAGTGTCTCGTCATAATGAATCGGTATTAGGAGATTATTTTTCATAGAAATATCGAAGAGTCCGAGGTTTACAGATGCACTGTGCTGCTTGATTGCTATATCGAAGACTTGATTTAATTCGAAAATTAATCGAGTAGCAAATTCCGTGCAGCGGTAACTTCCCCTTGCAGTCATTATAAAAGGTTGAGAAAGTTCAGGTTACATGTCTATTACCTGTCTAAAGGTTAAAGTGACAACAGCTCTGTATAATAGCTGTTTTACAAAGCTGTGCTTGTTTTATAGCTTGAAATATGTGACCTACATGACCATCTGTTCCAAATCATATTTACATGGTTGTCCAAGAATGCGGAAATGAAAAAAAACGACATTTTTTTATATAAGTTACCTTATTATACTTTCTGCTTGATATACTTAGCGTTGTCCAGGTAGATGAGTTTATTTTATCAACAGTGGAACACCGCTCTCACATCAACTTGACTGATTGCATAACTGTTCAGTCAATTAATCATTCTTCACTACGATTTCGAACCAAAATTGTACCTAGTTAATTTTGAATTTTAATCTTGACTCAGTTTTTTTTAAATTTTCTTTAGATTTGGTGAACTAAACATTCCAAGCGTGATAGAAGCGGCGCTCAGACGCTTTCAGGAAAGAGCCCGGCTCCAAGGGAACGTCAGGAACACCAACGTCTTGCCCAGGCACGGTATTCGAAGGTCACATAACAAGCCACAACGAAATGACCGCAAACCACAACGAAATGACCGCGCTCCTTTCAGCGGTGGGGTTATTGATTTATCTACAGTATCGTTAAATGACAGAAACAATAACCAAAATGACGTCACTTCCGGACGTAGAACAAATTCAAATCCACGTTGGGATATTGGAACGGTTCATTCTACCAATATGTTAGGGCGTAATGGTGTGTCTCCTTTGACAAACGTCTGGACTCAGAGCCCTAAAGGGACCACAGTGAATGAGATTGGCTCAGGTCTGAATGCAAACGACATTTTACAAATGCCTTTAGACGCACGTGCATTACCTTCCTCTTCTGTTGGCAGGACCGGATCAAATCTTAGAACTTTTCAAGATAAAACATTAGATAAAGTAGCAACACAAGCGGCTGCTAACCCGGCTGCGCCATCGCTAGACCTTCAGAAGTTACTTTCGAATCGATGGACCAGTGGAATGGGAATGAGTCGATCATTTGATGTGAATAATCAAAGAAGGGGTACAGGTTTTTCAAATTTGCCGCCATATCCGAAGCCATCTTTTGATGGATCGATACCGACACCTTCTCAAATAGGTCCAATTCTTCCCTCTTCAGCAAAATCCTCGGTCAAATCAGTTAACTCAAATGTCAACACAATAAATGCCTCAAGACCCATAGCAGGTGTAAGTCTTAATTCCTCTGCAAAAGTTTCAGCCTCGGCAGCCGAATCAAATAGCACATCGAACACAACCAGTACAAAAACGGTTAAAACGAAGACGTTAAAAGTTACAACAGTTGTTAAAGGTGGCTCACAGGCTGATGTAGCGGCGGTAGCGGCATCTCAAGCAGGAATAGCAAATGCCATTGCAAAAGGAAAAGACATAAAAGCCTCCGATTTGTCTGGTCTGGCTAAAGCGGCTTCCGGCGCTACCGGTGTGTCTAAAAATAACCTACCAGCTGGTTCCATTACAGTCAAACGTCAACCGAATGGTGATTCAGTAATTACTTTAGCAGACGGTTATGGGGAACCAGTCATTTTAAGAGCTTCCGGTCCGGTAAAAATCGAACGCATAATCAAACCGAACGGGCGCATACAGTTTCTTATAAACCCTGTTAACCCAACCCAACCCCCTCCAGCCGACGTTGAAATTGAGCCTGAAGACATGATTACAACTATAAGTACCCCAACAGTTACTGGCATGGGTATCATTGGGTTCACAGACCCTCCTTGGAGCACTGCTATTCCCTTCTCCACAGACCCTTCACCTAGAGGGGCTCCTGACACAGCTTCCGGTGCCGGTTCTGCTCCCGCCAAAATAGAGAAAACAGTTCAGATTACAGACACGGCTGTAACAAACACGGCGTCTGCTGCTGTTAACACGTCAGTAAAGAATGAAACTGTTAGTGCTAAAGTTAACAGTCAAGGTTTGATGCAACTTTTCAAAGCTCAAGAAATTCCCCCGCCACCAAAAGTGTCAGACATGAACTTCGGAAATGCGGGTCTACCTAAATCTTTCTTCAACAATATCAACAGTATTATCCGTGCGCAGACGAAAAACGTACCACCGCCGTCAGGTGTATTTATGACAGGCGGTAGGTTCACAACAACTACCATTGTTCCTTCTTTTCCAACTGACAAGAGCATAGCACCTTTAAATCTATTCCCAAGTGCTTTTAATCAAACTAAACAAAGGCAGACTACGCATGTAACAGAAACTATGCCGCAGTATAATTTATTGGGGGTATCACCTTCGTTAACTTTTGTACGTAAAGGAAAAGCAGCACCGTGAAAGTATGTCAGTTAAAAGTTCACCCAGTGGGTAAACATGTGACTGTCTGTAGAAGTAAGAATAGTACCTGTAGCTGACAAAGGCTTGTACCCCTAACATTGTCAGAAAAAAAGAAACATCTGTTTCGTACAACGTGGGTTACGCAGTATTATTCATAGACAACGCCCTTTTTCATTGGACGGATAGGGTGGTTCACGGTGCTACCGTAATATTTTGCTTGTGATATTTCAATGCTACCGCGTGTTTCGTATTAGAAAGACACACTTATTTAATGTTTGCTACAATAGAAGATGATACTTTTGTTTATTGAAACACTATGGTTGTTTGGCGGTGGAATTTTGTGCTCTAGAAGCAATGCAGGAAATTATTGTTGTTTGCAGTTACTTAGTCCCAAACAGTTTTTTCGGGTAAATATTTTCGCTGTTATGACATGTACTCATGTGAAAGAAAGCCAAGATGGCTGCTTGTACACTTCCGGTAGCTTGTGAGGACGACAAAAGGAATATTATCCGCCAAAGGAATAGTGTACGCCAAAGGAATAGTGTACACCAAAGAAATAGTGTACACCAAAGAATATTGTACACCAAAAGAATATTGTACAAAAAAGGAATATTGTACAGCTAAGTAACAGTGTTTAGCAAAGGTTAAATGTATACTAAGGTACAAGAAAATATAAACTCACGTCTGGAGCATAAAAGTGAAATACGAAGTGACATCTTAAACGAGAAATACACGTTTCTTAAACGGTAGCTGAAATCTTTTCAGTACGAGTTTATACATGTGCCTCTCGAGAATAAAGAGCTCCAAAAAGAAACATACATTTCGTTAATTTTCGGAGCGACTTTATTGTTAGATATAATTATTTGCAATTTGTGTACAGCCATTACTTTTAGCCCCATTTTTCATTGTTTCAAGTACATTATACATTTCATTTCGGTAATTATTTGTTACTATTGCATCATAATTATATTTCATACCGGTAATTATTTGTTACTTTTGCATCATTAATGCATTTTATACCGGTTCCGGTACATTGTACTTATTTGTTACTATTGCGTCATAAATATATTTTATACCGGGTCCGGTAATTAGTTGTTACTATTGCATCATAATTATATTTCATACCGGTAATTATTTGTAATTTGTAAATCTTTCCTGGTAATATTTGTGCGTTACTTTAAGTTAGTTTGTTTTACAGAAAGACATGTCATGTGGTCTTGTTTTACTACATATTTGTGTTGTTTTACAACATACTTGTCTTGTTTTGGAACATATTTGTCATTTTGAAACGTGTTTGGCAAAGGCAAAATGCATGACAAATACTTTGTATTAAGAGCCCGGATGAGCAGTTGTAAAAGTTGTCTCTTAAAGAAATGGTACAATATGTTCGTTAAAGCTGCTAACTCACAGTTTTCGTTGAAATTATTTTCTTTCAACAATGAGTATTAATACATTAAATGTAAAAGTTATGTCTAAAGTCAACAATATAAGTAAAAATCTAGGTGTGAATTTGCAAAAACCGCTTGAAAAAGTAGGTAAGCTTGGTTTCACGGCACCGCTACACTATTATATGTTATTTGTGGCTATATTACCCGCCTACACTTATTACTCGAGCCGTATGCGAGGGTAATATTGTCTGGGCGGGTAATATATCCCCATATATCACGTCAAAAACAATTAACAATTTTATTACCCTTCCCTTTCTTAAATATTGAAAGATTCCGTCCATGTTTTATTTTTTAACGGCAGAACGTAAGCAGACCTTCAAATCCCCTTATGATACCTCAATGTCACTGCGTGACGTCACAAATCAGCACGGACGTATACATTGACGTACTGTACGCGGCGAGCAAGCTCACGTTTTGCATGGGGTACAGTAACGGGATAATGTCAAGTGTATATTACCGACTTACCCGTAAATATCAATATCTATTTACGAATCGTTGACCAATCAGAAGACTGCAAATTTCACGGCAGGGTAATAAATGTTTATATTAGAATATAAAAAGCGTTTCTAACGTTTATACAGATATACGTCACACATGAATTTATACTGGAACCTTTTTATTTGACTATTAGTTTGATGAATTTATTTTTTCACAAAAATCAAAGAGCGAGCAGATTTAATTACAAAATGTTGTCACAAACATACAGGTTTCTTTTTATATATTGATATAAACTTGCATTCAAAATCTTTTTTCTGTTTCAAAGTGTAGAAAAGGGACTTCTCAATATTAGCGCTAAATTTAAACAGTTTAAATTATGTTGAGTTGGATAAATTGTAGTCAGTCAGATTAAAATTCTAAAATTAACCTGTAACAGTGTAAACTAATAACATTACACACAAAATGCTAATTTAGGTCAATTTAAATGCGCATTTCATACGATTTTATAGAAAGAAAGCAAACAATTGTTAATGACTTATGTTAATGAGTTGTTCTATAGGTCACACATTTGTTTTCATCCATCATGTTATAATATTCATGCGAAGAAATTAACTATTCAGCAATGATTTACGTTTTTTGTAAAAAGTAATATGTCTTTAAAATTAAGGAACTGACCTTCCAACTGGTTTTAAAGCTGCTCGCTCTCAGATGTTGCTGAAAAAATACAATTCTTCAAACTGTATAAATATATCATTTTTTAACACGTACAGTTGGGTAAAAGTGTTCCAGTATAAATATCTGTAAACTATATTACCTGTATATTTCAAATTACACATTACCAAATTTTAAAGCGTTACAAACGCCTTTGAAATTCCAATATAAACATAAACTGTAGCAGTGCCGTTAAACCAAATCTCGCCAATATTTCAATGGATTTTTGCAAAATTCTACCAAGATTTTTTCTTTCGTTGTTGATTTTAGCAATTACTTTTGATGCTTGAATATATATAATTTTCGAGAAAATTACTTTTTTCACCTGAAACTGTGAGCTGGCAGCTTTAAAGGCTTATTTTGAAACAAAAGGATAACTTTAAAGCTGCTCGCTTTTAGAATTTGGTGAAAAATAAGGCTATTCAAACTTTCTAAAATTAATACATTTGAGATCGAATCATAAAAAAGAAGGTACCGCTTTAAATTCCTGTAAGGTATTCATGCTATGTTTTTTCTGTGTGCATGTACGTTAGTGAACATAGTGTACATGTTTAAAGTGATACATATTGTATGAAAGTCATTGATTAATAACTGAACGTTTTTATGATATTCCTGTTACTAATGACATTAGGGCTCGTTAAAAAGTCAGAGTTGTAGATTAATTTGTAATGGTAACAGGTTACCTAAACATGAGATAGAGATACATAGACAGATAGATAGATATATCGGGCCCAGAAAATATGTTTCTTATATCCGGAATTTCGCTATAACTGTACATATCGCTAATGATATAACTAAATTTTACACAATTGATCAAATTAGTTCATCCTTTTTGTTTGCAGGAAGCTCATATTTTAAATTTACATTTACAAAACGATTTTTAAAAATATATATCTACCTTATATCATTTTCGATCGAATATTTCTAGAAAACCTTTGCAATATAATTATAGCTCATTTCATTTAATTCTTTTTGATTTTTTACCATAAACTTATTTGTTTTTATCTTGAACTTTTGTGAAAAAAATGCGAAAAAAATGTCTATAGTAGGTCAAAAGTTGACTTATCTAAAGTTTATGGATAACGCATTGCATTGTACAACATAATTTGTAATTAAGGTCGTACTCTTTATTCATTTCTTTGATTAGAAATAGTTATTTATAAGACAAGTCTGTCTTGACATTAGGTATAATTCTTATAGTTGTTACATAGTATATTGTTGAATATACTATTGACTTCTTATTTCAACAAATTGCGATCGGAAATATTAAGTTTTATTTTGCAACAAAAATATTTCATATGTTAATGTCTAAACGCTTCGATGAACGTCTTTGTACAAGATTGGTCAATGGTTGTATAATAGTGTGTCAATTGACCAAACCTTAACAAAATGAAGTATTAAGAGCAAATCGTTAAAATACATACATTTCACGCCCTTTTTACAATGTACTAGTTGAAGACAGATTTGCTGTTGTAACCACCTGTTAGTTTATATGACTTTCCCATCCATGGTATATATATATTTAATATATATTTGGTTGATAAGTGATAAAATTGTCATACTTTCTCACTTGCGTAATAAGAATGTCAATCTAAGGCGAACCTTAATGTATTTATTATTCGTACTATGTCTAATTAAGCCGTTCTTACATGCCATCCATCACTGGCTCTCGAACAAAGGGTAGTATTGAAATATGCTTACATGAGGGTTTCCACATGTATATTTTTGATTGTGTTAACTGTGTCATAAATTCATCAGAAATTTAGTCTTAAGAAGTTGGAAATTTTATTTTGTGAAGTTCGGAATGTCATATGATGAATATTTTTCACATCGTAGACATCCTCATTTATTGCTGGAAAGAAAAATATCGGTCGCTCTTTATGTTTTGGCTATGTTGTTTGATTTTGATTGTCTGAATGTTAAACGTAGTAACTGTAATGGATTCTTTTTTCTCAACTTGAATTTGCATGACATAAATATATGTTAGCAAAATTTATTCATAAACGTTTTTGTAAGCTCGTCTCTAGTAAAAACATGCGCTGGAGTTTGTTGATAGCACGAGTTTGAAATGTTTGTTTTTGCCTTCAGTCGTTAACAAAATGACAATGGGAAAATGTGTCTTTTTGAAATACACACTAGTTTATGATGTACCTTTTTGGAATGTATGCTACTGTTTTATTAGGTAGTAAACTAGTTCTAATATTTCAAAATTAAACATTCATATAATACTTTGGAACCAAGTCTTTTATTACTATTTATTTAATCTTGATTGCGAAATAATCTACAGGACATTATTACTGCATTGTGCTGTTTGGTTTCGAACCCGGGACCCTCCGGTCCAGAGTCGAACGCACTAGCACTGCACCTTGGTGGCTCAACAATGCCCTGATGACTTTGTATGAGCATTTTCGCTAAGTTGACTTAAATTGAACGATCCAGGTCGGTTTCACAGTGTTTTGTATAACATTTATACACGTTTTATATACATATGTGACATGTTTCATTTTGATAAAGTAACATATATTAATTAATTTTGTTACATATGATTTGTCTTTTCGTTATCTAGGACAGTTTAGTTTCATGATTACGTGTTTTAAATGATTGTGTATAAATTTTGTTAGATCTTTTAACCGTATAAGACGAATTGCATTCCATTCATGTGATCTGATGTTTTGTTTTCTCACCTCGTTATTTATTATGTAGATTTAAGCTACGTCGTGCAAAATCCAACAATTTTTTTGATTCATTTATACTTAAATTTTTACAATGGGATCTTATGACTTTGGTCAAATTCATTTCTTTGAATAGAATTGTTTTCAAGAATCGAAGAAGCTAACGACCTTAACGCTGCTCGCCCTCAGTTGCCGTTGAAATAAATATTTTTTTTTCAAAAAAAGCCATACTTATACATTAATATAAAACAAAAGGCTAGAATCAACAATAGAAGATAAAATCTAGGTAGGAATTTGCAAAAATTTATTGAAATTCTGGTTTTACGGAACCTCTACACTATATGTTTACATTGGAATTTCAAAGGCGTTTCCAACGCTTTGTTATATGGTAGGGTATTATTTCAAATCTGCAAGTATATGTGACAGGAATTTACACTGGAACCTTTTTATATGACTATGTTCTCAAATATGTTATTTTCAAACAGTTTTATTCTTTTTACAAAAATCTGAGAGCGAGCAGCTTTAAACCTGATTGGACAATATTTGTCGTCTGCTTCCAACATTGTAATAGAAAACCTTTTCGTCTGCTTCGTAGTATAGCTGTTTGAAAGGGTACATGTATATTATTCAATAGAAACTGGTCACGTGGTCAAGAATTTGGCACAGGCGTTGCAATCCGAATTAAATCGCTAATTATTTTACCTACAGAGAAAAGGCTAAATCCAAAACTATAGTACTACAAGTGAGACACATCTACCCTTAAATCTATTGGATTGCAACGATAATAGCCAAGGGGGGACTTTTAAACGGCGTTTCATTTACTGTTTTTGTAAAATAAATCATGATAGGTAATGCTACTGTAAAGCTGTAGATGAAATTGTTTTGTTGCCAGGGTCTGGTTCTGAGCTCGTGGCAAAACACCACGTAAAGAGTTAAGTTGATTTTCGCACGTCGGGGCTCGTTTATGTATTTGATATGAAAATTGTTGAATAAAATCGTTTGTTAAAAAGTAATATTTAGATCTTTGTTGTGTATCTTTTTGTCCTTGAAATTTCCCTTTCAAATTGACCCTTAAGTTTTAACTGTGAGACAAATAAGTACACAAGCTGTAACTAAAACATTCAGCTAACTCAATTCTATAGGTAGAATTACTGTTTGCTTTGCATTAAAAAAAAGTGTTGGCCACGCCGCTTAGGGTGTTTGGGGTAATGACTCTGTGTTGATGTCGGCCCGACTCACGTTTAAATAACAAATTCATCCATATTGCAATGACTCTGCCACTCCGTTTATAACGAACTTCTGGGGGACCATTTAATTGTGTTCTTTATATCTGGAGTATGTTATATCCATATAGCATTTTCATTAAAAAAAGAGAATAAAATCGGGTCCAGAGCTTTTGTTCCTTATAACGATAATTTCGTTAAATACGGAGTTGACTGCTTAGTTACATGTGTTCAGCTGAGACACGAATTTCATGTCACTTTACCATTATGTTGACTGCAAGTAAAGTTGTGTTTACTTTAAAAGTGTCCACATTTCCCGCCAGCACGAGCAAAAACTCCCACAATAAAAATGTCAGAAAGAGGCTGGTGTTAGATACGAGGCAGTTGGAAATCGACAAAAAAATGACAATGTAACGCATGTAAGTTTCTCATGGTTTTATTGATATAATATTAGTAAATTTAACTATAAAACCTAAGCAAAATTATTTGATAAAATATTCAATAAAATTCAAACTAAGAGTAACTCAAATACAATGGTAGTCATTCTGATAAAATGGCTTTTAAACAAAAGACAACAGTGCATTTGTTAGTTTGAGCAGTTATAGACAAAGGTATATACACTAGAAAGGATCACATCGGCAATTTACTGCGAAAACTGCAGAGTTGAAGCGATCACATCGGCAATTTACTTGAAGCGATCACATCAGCAATTTACTGCGAAGAATGCCGAGTTGAAGCGATCACATCGGCAATTTACTTGAAGAATGCCGAGTTGAAGCGATCAAATCGGCAATTTACTGCGAAGAATGCCGAGTTGAACTGATCACATTGGCAAATTACTGCGAAGACTGCCGAGTTGAACCGATCACATCGGCAATTTACTGCGAAGAATGCCGAGTTGAACTGATCACATCGGCAAATTACTGCGAAGACTGACAAGTTGAACCGATAACATTGGCAATTTACTTGAAGAATTCCGAGTTGAACCGATCATATGTAAGCTTGCACATACTTGACCAAACATATAAGCTTTGTCGCACATAAATCAACACCTCGACGTTTCATTCATTTATACCAGTAATTTTGATGACAGAGATGAGACGAAAATAATTAAACAAATACTGTAAAGATTGTTTAAACTGACTAGTAGGTGAAACATACGGATTTGTAGATTACACTTTTTGTTTAGATGTAGATTTTAAGTTCTTCTAACATTTATTAATTGCACTGTATGACTGCTATCTAAAAGATCTAGCCCTGCTGCTGTGTTCGCCAATAGTAGAAGGTTAAACATTCGTAGTTAAATTTCGCTGACGGAATTTGAACCGGCCACATCCGGGATAGAAAGTAGTCGCTGATCCCATACACCTGACGAATATCCCATCACGTGTGCGAAATGTTGCAGTGATCCCACCTGTTTGCGCAGCTTAAATGTTGATTCTTGTCCATCGCAGCATATTCAGAATTTCAATAACTAACAAGATTGACCTCCCTTTTGAATACCTCATACAATTACCTCCCCTTTTATGACAGGTTTACATAACAAGCAAACTAGGATCCTCAAAAAATTCGAACAACTTAGTCGCATGTCGGTGCTGACACGCAATCATTAAATAAATAAGAATTTTGAAGTCGCAATTCCTTTGTTAGTTGAAATACCTTAAAAATAAAGTCGAAATTCCTTTCTCCATTTTCTAAAATTTATAAAAAGTAAAATGTCTACCATTGTATTTGGGCTGATTTGTAAATTTTATATTATAACACAATTATAACACAACAATTACCTAAAATATGTACATCTAATTATCACTGAATAAAATGGAATTTCATGTTAAAATCTGTATATACTGGTAACAATAAACAATAGAATGCATACATATAAATTTAATTATTTAGACAAAAAAAATGGTAAAATAAAAGTGGAATATATGTGCAGCATACAAAAATGTCCAGAAACGAGCGAACGTTGTATAAATCAGGAAAGACTTACAGTTTTTAACCCACTCACACCTCACAATGGAATCTTCTGACTTCCTATATGGACAAGTCTATTTCTTTAGATAGGGATGTTTTCATGGATTGTGATCCAAAAGTTCCGAACAGACGACATTGTAATTTTCTACTGCCTTGGAGCGAATGTGTTTGAAAAAAAACCCATATATTTCAATAGGAATTAATATGTGTAACCAATGGGTGTTTAATAGACGCCTCACAACGAGGTTTTATTGCAATGTTTTTTGTTAAAATATTACACAAATTTTAAGTTCCAAGTGTCATGACCTGCAAAATGCTATCCGAAATATGTTTTCGAACTAAAACTTAAACTTTGATACAACGTTATTAAGTTAAACAATTTTCAGTTCACGTGTGTTTTAAACACAGTGGTAAAAAAACCACCACTGTGACAATACCATTAAACTGCAAAAGTTGACTTCATACCAGTTTTATATCCATCTTTAAAATTCAATTCTGCAAACGTTATCCATGAAAATCATAGCTTTTGTATTCTTTTCCAAGTAAGGAATCCATGTAAATCATAACTATTGTATTCTTTTGCAAATAACAAATCCATGTAAATCACTTCTATGAAACTGTAACAATTTATGTTATAAATTGAAATTCCATGTAAACGTCTAATATGTAAAACGTAACTGCAACAGAAATCCATGTAAACGGATTCGTATCTGAAACACAGCAGTTCTATAAATAACTTGTAAAATCCACGGTAGGTAATGGAATATGCTATTCCTGCATGGAAAATAATGGAACATATAATTCATCGATGGTAAGTAATGGATTATGTAACTCAAATGTAAAACAATCAATGAAATCCATGTAAACTTAATGTTATGGAAAACATCGTAAACAGCAAAATAACAATTAAGTTGATTTTTCCAAGAAAAAAAAACCCCACACAAAATCAATTAGTTGTATCTTATTCAATATTTAATGTTCTCAGTAACTTAGTACATGATAAAAGTCATATTGAAGTTTCTCTTCCATAAACTTTGGAAACAAAATAAAATAAGGTAAACATTTGAAAAATATAAATGTGTAAAAAATGTAAAAGGAAAAAATTGCGGATTTGTGGTTTGGTTAGTTTCTAACATAAGAACATTATATTGTTCCTCAGAGATAAAGGTTTAAAGATAAAGATAATATCACCATATTTACTGGAAAATGGTTTCGTTTTCACACCAAACTTTTCAATAACACTCCATATCCTCTAAAGAAAACAGACATTAATGATTTTAGATCAGAAGTGATTAATCCTAGAATAACCAAAGGTATTGTAATGTCTACTACTCGAAAGAAGTACAGGAGTGCTGAAAACTTTAGACAGACTTGTATAAGAAGCGCGGATGTAAAATACAAAAGTGACGCAACAAGATATGGTTACGTCAGTATTTACGTATGACGTCATAATAGTGATGCAACTTGTGGCTGCGTCAGTATTGACTAAAGACGTCATAAACGACATTTTGAGAGTTTGAAGTACACAACAAAAGTCTATATTGGTAAATATTTGCAAAGATTAAAAAAAAATTGGCTAGTTTTTGCGGATTCCCCATCTTGCTTTCTGACAATAAAATCTCAAAAGATTTATTTCATAAAGAGCTGTGGTTTGTTGTTTTAGTATAGATATAATATTTTCTTTTCATAAATCACAATAAAATGAATTATATCAATTTTTCATGAAAGTTACACTCTGGTAAACTAAGAAATTAAATGCATTCACCATTCACGACAAAAGATTTATAAACAGAATTGGGATTTTAACTGTTAGACAGTAAAAAAGAACATTTTAAAGAATAAACTGTTATTGCAATGTAGAAATAAGCAGTTTTCAAAACTTAAGACAGCTTGATCAATTCCTGGTTTGGACAATATTCACAGAGAACCACTACATCATGCTTCATTCCAAATAACTAAGCTATGGCTGTTTTGAAGTTTTGCATACATAAGCCTATTGAAAATCAAGTGACCCCGTGTGTGGTCAATTTTGACCTTGAAAGAAATCCACTAGGCAATGCTATATGCTAAATATCAAAGCTCTAGGCTTCAGAGAAGATTTTAAAGTTTTCTATATGTGAACTGGGCAGGGTCAATTTGACCCGGGGGTAATAATTTGAATAATCTTGGTAGAGGTTCACTACGCAAAACTACATGCTAAATATCTCAGCTCTAGGCCTTGTGGTTTCAGAGAAGAAGATTTTTAAAGCTTCTCCTAAATAAGCCCTGGTAAAAACAAGTGACCCCCACCCCAGGGCAGGGTCACCCCCACCCCAGGGCAGGGTCATGTATATAAAATATTCCTCGATATATTTCGCGCTACCCTAAAATTGCTGCTGAATTAAAAGGATAAAAGGATTTTTTTGTATCCAAATGCACATAGTATATATTTAAATGCGAAAGAGAAAAAACTGAAATTTCATTTTTTTTACTTTGACTCTATTACTGGTATAAAATGGCGGGCCATGATTTGTCAGATTCGCGCGACAGGATAAAATGATATGTACTATTTTTCTCAAGTCACTTACACACTTCAATACATGTTCTAATAGACGAATAAAAACATTTGTTTAAGCTTGATTAAGTATATTCGAATTGCCCTTATTCTGCTATGGGTGATATTGTTGTCACGTGATTATGACGTTCTCCTCGCACTGGTTATCGTTCCTGGAATTCATTGATGTTAAGTGGTAAAGGATTTCTTCTCACACGAGATGTCGTTCCTGGAACTCTCTCTTGTTTTCTATCACATTACACGTAAAATATACCGAGAACTCAGTAAAACATATATAATGTACACAGAGTAAGCAAAATCGATAATATTCCGCATTTGAATGTAGAATATTTAAATATATTATATGCTTTTTTTCAGTCAACATTCCACAGGTTTCGGATAAACCGAAAATTCGGATAATTGCAAACCCCAATCACTAAGCAGTCAGTAGCATGAACGATGTATTATGTGGAGAAACTATAACATCATATAGATACAACTTGACTGCCTAATGTCCCAGATGTCTGACGTTTGGATAAAAATTGACGCAATTATTATTTCAAGAATAGTTGCATCACACGCTACATAGGTCCAAGTTTTGAACTTCTCGATTTGGTTTAGTTATTTTTGTTTCTTCAGCAAAAGGGTGCTATTTTTGTTCCACCTCCAACCGAAGTATGTTCACCTCTTAGCCAGTAAGTCGTTACGGACCCTTTTCCCTGAAAATAAAGAAATTTCCCTTGTTATGTGAACTATTCCACGATGAAACCATTTTAAAAGTGAAATACCTGTGAAACAAAAAGATAATGCCCAACATTGGCAATTCAGAAGCCTCGTGTAGACCAGTTACATATTTCATTTGTTATTTTACCAAAACATTACATTGCATCACGGAATGTTAGCTTATCAAGTTTCAATGAACTGTACAATCGTGTTGAAATACTTTATAAAATGCTGTCTAAGGGAGAGAATTCAAGTATGCACATAATCAACATTAAGGGGAGACTATATCGTACAAAGACTTCATGAATTCTGGCAATGCATTATATTCAGACACAAAGAAAATTATCAAAATCCCAATAAACCTATTTCGAGCCCAAAACGATTACTATGGCATGAACTTAATGGGCGTCTTTCTGGCAAGCAATGTACAAAAGTATACCTTCATTTCAACCGCACCCCTGAGCTCCAAGTCAAATGTCCCAAACTGATCCAATACCTCTTTAGTACACGGACTAACATGAATCATCAGTGCTGAAAGTTTCATACACAGGGTCATATATACAGCATTACTTTAATCGTACAAATCATTTCATATATAGCTGAAGTGTTACCATGAACAGATTTCATGAAAAGCTAAAAATAGAACCATGTACACATTTTATAAAATCTAAAAATAGAATCATGTACAAATTTTATTTTCTAAATCTAAAAATAGAATCATGTACAAATTTCATAAAAAGCTAGAAACAGAACCATTTTCAGACTTCATAAAAAAACTTAAAATAGAACCCTGCTAGGATTTGAAAATAAAAAATAGAACACACTTACGCAAACCGTTGGATTCCATTCTCGATGCTGTGTTAACTGTGTCACCAAACAGACAGTATCTTGGCATTTTCAACCCTACAACACCCGCACACACGGAACCTTTGAATCAAATACAGAATCCATTTTTAGCACAACTGTTCGAAATCTGTTCCCCTTAGTGTTTTTTTGAAAACGTAATACATTGATGCAATTGTTTATTTGTTTTTGAAAAAATGCAAGAGATCAATCACGCTTCCAGGACTTTCATAATTAATTACACGTTTATTTTTTACTTAAAAAAATATTTCAGCGTTTTACCTCTTTGCTGATGAATATGCTTACCATTTCACATGTGCAGATTTTAAAGCTGCTCGCTCTCAGAATTTGGTAAAAAAATAAAGTTCTTCAAACTGTATGTAAATAACGTATTTTAGAACATATATCCATATTAAAAAGTCCCAGTATAAATTCCTGCGACATTTATCTCTAAATTAAAAAAAATACGCTACCAAATTTTGAAATTTCAATATTAACATATAGTGCAGCGGTGCCGTGCAGCCGATATATTCAATCGATTTCTGCAAATTCCTACTTAAATTTTTGCTTATAATTTGATTCATGCCTTTAGTTTCATATTTATGTATAATTATGTCCATTTAAAAAAAATAAAAAATTCAACGGTAACTGAGAGCAAGCAGCTTTAAGGCTGCTCGCTGCTTACAGCTGCCGTTGAAAAATTAAAATTTTCAACAATGATATGCTAATAAATACAATATAAAACTTTAGCCTAGAATCAACAATATAAGTAAATATTTAGGTAAGAATTAGCAAAAGTCAATTGAAAATGTTGGTTTTACGACACTGCTACACTGTATTTATATATTGGAATTTCAAAAGCGTACATAAGGCTTTATAATTTGGTAGCGTATTATTCAAAATCAGATATACTTTACATGGGTTTATACTATGACCTTTTTATATGACTATATGTTTTAAAATAGATCTATTTTAGTTTTATACAGTTTGAAGAACTTCATCTTTTTATCAAAATCTAAGAGCGAGTAGCTTTAAGACTGAATATGGAATAAATCAACACATTTATTTCAATCTAAGACTAAAATGTGAATGTTCTAAACAAAATTAGAAGGAAAAATACTGTAAACTTATCCATTTCACTATTAGATACGGTAAATTCAAATTTCACGAAAGGATAATTTTCTAATATTGTAAATCTATGTGAAATTTACGTTTATTGACATTTTTGAATAATCTATAGACCTACGGAGAATTCTGGGAAATTTAATCATCGTTATTATTACCAGATTTACAATACACTTACCACTATGGATTCCAATTCTCAATTTTAATTTGTCAGAAGGCTTATGACGTATTTTGAAAGACAGAACTGCGTTCAACAACGCTATAGACATCCTGCATATTTCCCGCGCATGCAGGTTCCCATTCCTTAGCGGTAGACCGGATACCACCATATAGGCATCCCCTATAGTTTCAACCTAAAATAAAAACAAAAATTCCAGTATTATTTGTTAATTCATTAAAATATGCATATCAAGCTTTATCATCGGTTGCCATCATTGGAGACAGCAGTAGTTAACATATTATCTCCCTTGTCAGATAAAGTCCAAGGTTAACCAAATATGCAAGTTGGTTTCGGCAGTCGGAATCTTTTCATTAGTTCGTTGTTTTTCATAGAAATAAAACATATTAACACAGTATACTGTCTATGACGTCATCTACACTTATAAATCGTTCAAAGACGCATGTTTAGAGTTGTGTTTTAAACTGAATATAAAAATATATGTTATCCCAAAGCTAACCACTTGGTATCTATGTGACAGGTTTTTTAACAATCGAATTAACTCGCCAACTTCCGACAAACTTCGGAAAAAAGTGATTGCCATAGAAAATAGCCGAGGTGTTCCGAAAGAGGCGTTATCTGTAATCACGTGATTTGTCCAAATCTACATACCTTATATACATCGAAATTTTCAATAATGGAATCGAAGGTAGTATAGAGATCGTTCAATAAATCTATAACCTGCAACGATAAAATAATCTTTTGTTAGATCTATACTTCTTTCCATATCTTTCTTTTGTGCATAAAATGTTAAAACTGTTGAATTGATTTTGAAATGGAAAATAAAATGGAAAAAAAAATGGAAAAAAATCAGACTGGTTAAAATAGGCTAAATAATTATTCGTAAAACATTTTTCATGAAGATAGAACATGTATGGAAAGATTGCAAAAAAAAACTTCGATTAAAAAAGCCATACAATGTAACGTATAGATGTACATATTACTGTGAAAGAGAGTGAGAGAAATAGAGTGAGCCATGAGCTTGTAAGCACGCTAAAATTCTAAACTTAGCGCAATTTACGTATATTATGTATTATTGAAGAAGAATATCATTGTACGGGAGTTATTGTATTGTGAACTGAGAAAGCCATCATTATCTAAAAGCCTTATGGTGCATGTTTCTAACTTGTCAGGCCAGAAGAAGTAAGTAAAATTGGAAGGCTACCATTAGGACACAAACGGCCTGAGCAGCCTATGTGTACAATGTGGAACACTCACCAATGGAATGAGGACTGTTTAGCTCATTTGAATTACGTATTCAGAGAAAAATGAAATAGGCCTCATGAGGAATATGAAACTCATGACAGCAAATACGTTGATGAATTAAACGATGGAAAGAAAACAATACAGGCTTCGTGAGGACCATACAGCTCGTCGAAGCGCTTTGGCTGACAAATTGAACAAGAGAAGGAAACTTGAAAAGGAATTCGACTCATGAGAGCCGCGCATGCGCACTCGCAATGGCAACTAGGTTGACGAGTTGAACGAGAGAAACAAAAAAGGAATACGCACAAATTCATAGTAACACTTTGGTTGAAGGCGTGAAAGAGAAATGAGAATAAAAACAAACATTTACTAACCTGCATCGGGGTACTTTCCGAGGAAAGAGCCGTAAAACCACATATATCACTGAAGTAAATAGTAACATGTTCAAACGTTTCCGGAGCAACAGTTTCTCCGCGAATCAGTTGAGCAGCTACTTGTCTGAAAAGAGAAAGCAACGAAGTTATTTATAACATTGCTTTTGATTGGCTAGAAATGATGTCACTTACCTAAGATGACCAATCATAAACTGCCGTAGAGCAGTTTCTTTGTTTGAAACAGAAAGTGACGAAAGTTATTGAAACATTGCTTTTGAGTGGCTAGAAATGATGTCACTTTGCTAACAAGAGGGCTAAGGTTGCCTTATATCGCTCACCTGGCTACCATTGGCTTTAACAGGTCAACATATGCACCACAGGTAGGATCAAATTTGACACGGGGGTCATGATTTGAACAATATATCAATCAACAAATAATATTCATGTTTTTCATGACTCCAGTGGAATACCCTTCAAAGTGGCCGTCATTATTTCATAACAAGAGCTGTCAGTAGACAGCGCGCTCGACTATTCTCA
>JAUMHA010070313.1:0-18857 GCA_032359765.1 Saxidomus gigantea
TCTATGTTGTCGTTTTAAGATCAATAGATCAAGGTCATTACTGCCTGAAGGAAAATAAAGGATTAAGAATGGATTATGGAGTGTTCAGGGTTATAGAGTGACATGCATGTTGGGCCACTGTTTAAATGAATGCATGTTTCACTTGCATGTTATGCTACTTCACCTGAAATTCAACAACTGCTTAAGATTTTTTTAAAATGTTTAGTGCTGTCTTGACTCATGACAAAGGCGAGTCTCCATAGAAAATTAAAATTCGGCATCTTTACAAAATGACGCGATTGTTTCAAAAACGCTAAAAATTCTCGAGGGTGACTTTTTTGTAGATCACAAAACAGGTAAAATTTGTAAGAAAACCGCTCATTTTGTTTAGTTCAGGTCAAAGTTGGGGGTCCAGAGTGGAATGGAATAGACTTTAGTAAAGACTAAGCGAGACAACATAAAAGTATACTCTATGATAAGCAGAGTGCAAAAAGTAACCAATATAAAGCATTATCTTGTTCAGTGTTTGAATTGCTTATGATTCCAAATGCGTTTGACCCGTAGTGTTATCAAGGTTTTAGAATGATTGGCTGTAGCACATTGGTTTTCCCAAAGTGTGACTTATTTCTATTAAGATCATCTAAAGGAGGGAGGGAACCTCCTGAGCAAGCTTTATGAAAATCCATTAAAGAATGTGACCTGCAGCGTTATCAAGGTTTTACAATAATCTGCTGCAGGATGGTTGTTTTAACACAGCGTGTAAGCAACCTTCTGAGCAAGTTTTGTGAAAATACATTGGACAATGGAACCTGTAGAATGAAAATCCATTGGTTAAATAGGTTTCACATTAATCTTTTGTAGCACAGTTGGTTTTTGCACAGCATGACTCATTTTCCAAACAGATTATGTACAAATTGATTAAAGACACCCTTCTGTTCCATGACAGTCAAAAACACAGTGTGGCCTGTGGATTATTATCAAGGAAAAGTTTACAGACAGACCGAAAGAGCACCATGACCAGCAAGAGCACCAAGTCCAGCAGAGCCAAAGGAGAGGGCCAAGATGGCCCAATATTGGTCATCTGGATTTAGAGAAGAAGATGTTTAAACTTTTTCTAATATGAGCCTATGTAAGTCAAGTCACCCTTGGGTTGGGTCAATTTTGACCTGGGGTTATAGTTTGAACAATCTTGGCAGAAGTCTACTAGGCAATGTTACATGCTAAATATCTTAGCTCTAGACCTAGTGGTTTCAGAGAAGAAGATTTTTAAAGTTTTTCCTATCTTATGAAGCTTATGTAAAATCAAGAGACCCTCCTAGTGGGGTCAATTTTGAGCCAGGGGTTATAATTTGAACTATCTTGGTAGAGGTTTACTAGGCAATGCTACAATTGCCAAATATCTTAGCTCTAGGTCTTGTGGTTTCTCAGAATAAGATTGCTGAAGTTTTTCTTATAAATAAGCCTATGTAAAATCAAGTGACCCCCACGGTCGGGGTCAATGTTGTGCCTTGGGTCATTATGTGTACACTCTTGGTAGAGGTCCACTAGACAATGCTGCATGCCAATTAGTATCTAACCCCTGGGCCTTACAGCATTTGAGAAGATTTTGAGAAGTCAAGAAGTTTTTCGTTTCTGTTGCAATGGAATTAAATTATTTGAACAACTTTGATAGAACTTCATGCAAGGAACATCCCTGCCAAGTTTCATCAACATTGGCCCTGTGGTTTTAGAGATGTTCTTTTAAGGCAAAAGTGAGCGGATGATGAGTGATCCTGACAGCTCAACATGGCACTTCAAAGCGAGCTAAAAAACAATATATTCCATCTAAGAATGCAACTATTCTTCTATCTATGCCTAAATGTCTATATTTTAGAAAGTTGTACTGTAATTCTATGACAAAAGTATACACAAACCATCCAAATCATTTTGAATACAGAACAGATCACTTTAAGTAGGGGATATTCAGTCAGTTAGTTTGTTCCACAAAATGAAAGTATCAATATTTCATTGAAAAAATATGTTGACCTTGTAACACTTGTAGATAAAATATAATCCCAATTTATCATGTGCTGCTACACCAAGGTAAACCATAAAAGTGTTATGTACAGGCAGTTAGAAATGCAAAGTTTATTATTATTATTATTTTTTCAATGTTGGTCTCTCACTTGTAAGGAAGGTCACATGTCTTATATATCAGGGGAAAACACTATATTTTCTTGAACAGATATACTTTTTGTTTTAATTACAATGAAATTCATGTGTTAAAATACAGCAGAGCAGGCTTTTGTTTTCTAAAAATTCTGTTCTAGATTATGATCATGTGTTGTAACAATAAAAATGTATACAAACACAGTAAATCAGTATTTATATATTATGCACATAATTCAATATTTGATGATAATGTAATGAGTTACAACCTTGTTGCACCAAACAAATATCTAAATTTGTGTTTTTTTCAATGCAACATGGTTGTAACTCATGAAATTCACAAAATCTCTTTTATGATTAATAATTGTATAACATTTGATCAACCAGTTGATTTCTTGTTCATTCAAGAAATAAATATCAGAAACACGATCATTTTTGGTATTGTTTGACAAAAAGGGGAAGTTTTTCGCCTCTCTTGAAAAGAAAAAGAAAAATGGAGTTACAACCTTGTTGCACTGAAGGGACGACGTGCTCATTGGGATCGGGGTCTAATGTTCAATCTCCACCAGTGTCCAAGTAGTGGAGTGTCCTTAGGCGAGACAAAAATAATTCCACATTGTCTTTATCTTTGAGGTTGATTCCATCTGGAGTAAGTCTCAATAGCAAAAAAGAATATAAGCTGCAACTTGTTTGGCAATCGAAACTTAATAAATTACTAGTTGAGTTCAAAATTCATATAGACACAAATGCAGTTGTGTTTAGTTCAATCAGTCTTCTAAAACCACGTATGTATCTTTTTGTTGTCAACTTTTTTTGCGGCTTTTCTCTAATAACAAATACGCCTACGTCTTAAAGGAACGCTTTGTTTGTTACATGTAAGTGAAAATGAATAAAATTAATGAACCAAAATGTATTTTAAAATGAATACAAACCAGTATACCAATTAAATAAAGAGTAACCAGCAGTGCTGTAAAAAAACAGTTATCTTCAAAAATATTTTTAAAAAACGTGGAAAAAGACAAAATGCATTGATACTGACGATAACCCTGATTCGGAGTTCTTTTCAGGACCCTAACAACTGATTGTTTAAAAGTCGCATGGCCACTTATTTTCATTTTTTATTATATTGACAAATATCCTTTACATATAACTGCTAATCTAATAGTATTAGGCAAAATGATCAATATCTGTGTAACTAGAAATATAACAGATAGGGAGCAAAATGTAAAAAAAAGTATTTCATTAGTTTTTAATTAATTGAAGTTTGGTTCTTACAATTCTTGTCGCAAGAAAATGTGCAAATGATAACTAAATGTGAAAATGCACCTCATGTTGATACGGCGTGTGGAGTGTATTATGTGAATATATAGATGTTTGCATATACATATTGATATCGAATATTTTGAGCATTTATTTGAAATCCTTAGAGTACGTTATAAGCGAGAAAAACAACAACAACGTATTATCGATCCAAGAAGTAGGTCTATAAAGGCCAGTTTAATAGCGGCTGAAAAACAACGTCGACTAAATAATGCGCATATTCAACGTCGAAAATGACTAGCGGTGCCTCTGTTTTAAATGCCGCAGTTCGTGTCTGATACTGTTAACGTTTAAAAGGTCTAAAGTTATAAATCAGAAAAAATACAATTTTTCCGTACATGGATTTAAATGAGATTGGAACTAGCACAAATCGTTCAAAAACGGGCCAATCTACTGATTTCCAAAAACATAATATATATGTAAAATAGGGAAAGCCCTCCTAATCCGCAAATGCCCTTATGCTTTAAAGAATTGTATGAATTTTGTGAAGTTCAACAAACACCCATTATAGTATGATTAGTTGACCAACCTTAAATTAAATTCTGACAAATGGTTTTATAGAAAAGGTATTTTTCAGTTTCCAAACTGAATGTAGAAGACTTCTAAAGTTTCTATATAGAATATGTTAGAAGCACAATACACTGTAGAAACCATTTACGTAATAATATAACCATAGAATGCTGAGAGAACAACACTATTGCTGCTATAATTAGGAGTTTCTTATGTTAATTAAAGTTTAACCTGATCGGCACAAAATAAATATTTAAAAGACACGACAAGATGCAACAACAGAAGATCTGAAAAAATACGCAATGGTCTTTTGCTATATATCTTAACACATCAAAGAAATAGCTCTATTCACAGACAAACATCGTAATAAGAATATTTTTCAATAATGTTATGTCCAAATCAAAAACACTTCTAAATATTATAATAAAAACGCATAAGACTATGTTAGTTATAAATTACCAAACAACGTTGAAATAACACCACACACTTGAATTATATTCGGCATCTCTGCAAAAAGCACACTTCCAGCAAGCACTGTCACACAGAACTTTAGATGTCCTATCATATTATAACTGTTCTGGTTAAGGGACTTTAATGTGTTTCAATGCACTATGGTCAAGTTTAAATAAACTAAAACTTGATTCTCAGACAGAATGCCAAGTTTGAACAAATTCTTTGAAAGGGAAAATGTTGACCCTATATACATAAAAAACTGTAGCAAACATCCTTAATCCACAATTGACACACACGTTTATAGTGTATACAGGGGATGAATTGGCTGTCAGAAGATGTAAAACTATATAAACTAACGTTATAAATTAGCATGCGCTTGCAACATTGCATTATATTCGTAAAAAGCTAACATTTTCCAATGAAAACAAAACATAAGGTTATTTAGGTATCTGAATATTTTTTAGTAGAATACGAAAAAGGTACTACTTGGCTGGATTGCAAAGCGACGTGATTTGCAAAGCAACGTAAGGTACGTATCAAGCTGTAAAGCTTGCTTAAACCACCTTATACCAAGGGGAAAGTATTAACTTGTAGTAGCACACTTTCTTACGAAATGGACAAAAGGGTTTGTCTGACACAAATACCTGCAGTCGATCAGGCATTTCACATACTATCATTCCGTATCAAGATAAATAGTTTAAATATATACTATTCCAGTAGATGTGCGAACATCCACAGACCGAGAAGAAAAACAAGACGGCATATCACCCGAAAAAAGTTAACTGATAACGTGAAATCAAAGATAACCACCGGAAATTAAAAAAAAAGCTACAGCTTGTTGTGACGGCGTTTAAGGTTATAACAGCAAACTTGCAGAACATATACATATCTAGAATTAGCCTCTGAACTGCTTCTAGGTATCAAACCAATTCCAAATTCACAGTGAATAAGGGAATTTAAAGCCAAAAAACAGAATAAGCTCAGAATATGGTACGCCAAAAGATAGGTCATGTGAGTAAGCGAGTGGACATAAATGCACATGCATCATTAAAAAAATACCAATTACAAAGTTGAGTAAAGATGATAATAACCTGTCCTCTTTCCAGTTAAGCAATAAGGTTGTTACTCAAACTTTACATCATTTTATCGATGACCATACATGAGCATTTAAAAGAAACTAGATGGTTACGCTTTACTGTGTGCATTTTGTATACTTGCAGGTAATATATGTCTATCGGTTTGGTGTGCGAGATCAGAGCCTTGGAGATTATTAACCGAGTGAGACAGAATATTACACCCAACAACAAAGAAAATAATAAAAAATACAGGGCAGACATTTAGAAAGGACACTTGATAAAATGACTGGTAGAAATACAATATGCACATTGAGAAGGGACACTTATTGAATTGCGGTAAAAATGCAAGACACACGTTGAAACTGAAATGTCTGGTAGAAAAACAAGAAACATATTGAGAAGGGACACTTCAAAAAATGTTTGGTACAAATACAAAATATACAATGAGAAAGAACACTTAAACATTTTTAGTATAAACACAACATACACATTGAGAAAGGACACTTAGTAAAATGTCTGGTAGAGAAACAACATTATACACATAAGTAAAATGTATGGTAATAATCCTAGATATACATTAAGAAGGGACATTTAGTAAAATGCCTTGAAGAAAACCAAGATGAATATTAAAGGTCCATTACTAAGACCAAGTCAAATTTTCTTTTAAATATATAATTATAACGGTTGTCTTTTCAGAAGGAAAAAACCCACATACGGCATCGAAGGTGACCATATTGTGTTAAAAATTTGAGTTTCAAAAACGAAAGTAGGTTTCCATTTTTCAAATATCTTTGTAAATGTCCAAACGTCTCACAAGAAGAGGCTGTAAATAGGTTGTACATAAATAAGCATGCCTATTTTGAATTAAAGTTTAAAGAACTGTACTTCCAATGATGTGCAACATATATCTCTGCCTGTTTACAACATGCAATAAAGCGAAAGTAGGACAAAAAGACCAGCCAGGCCAACATTCACTTGTTTTTCTGCAGCAGTTTTTCAAATACGGAAATATTTCACGGCTTTATAAAGTTTTAGAAGCTAGTTTCAAACTGTAGTTCGCTTTGACAATTCCAGATTTAAAATAAAATTTGATTAGGTCTTAGTGATGGAACTTTAAGAATTGACAAATATACAATATCTGGTAGAAAAACAAGATACACATTGAGAATAAAACACTTACTAATATGTATGGTAAAAGTGAGGAGGAAGTCATCCTTCTTACAAGACTGTATGTGTTCTATATTCTATGTTCACGATACAAAACAAAACAATCAGATAAAAAGACGAGTACCGGCAGCAGTGACGACTGTTGAAGTACTGGTGCATCACATATTTTACGGAGCTTGCACTTGTCAGCATATTCCAGAACTGGAAGTCTCTTAACGAAATCCTCAAGCAGACGGAAGCAAATAATGAGAATTACAAAAGAGTAAGGTTATCATTATTAAGCATAAATGGGTGTTATTCATTTCATTTATTGTTTTGACAATTTGACATTATAATAGTTTGAATGTATACGACGCTATGTCACGTCCGTTTATACTGTGGTCACAGGTCCATGTTCCAATTAAGGTGGAAGCATACTGTATAACAATTCTTTAGTCAGCCTTCGTGTTTGGTGCCAACTGACGTTGACAATATTTCTGATTAAGATCTATATTTTATTTGATGTTATTAATGTACATAACGTTACCATGAGGTCGCAAACATGACCATGTCGCGCCATTTTTACCTGTGTTGAACGGAGACAAATTTTGTCTAATACTTACTGTACTGAGATCATTTGTTTGCGTAAACAAACACAATTGGCATCAAAAAAGCTATTAAAATGGCCTACATTGTTATTTACTCTGAATTACTTTGAGTATATGCTGTGCAAAAAGACACTGAAAATATAACAGTTTCTTTTTCTGAATTTATCTACAACAAATAGCTTCGCTCGAAATAAAAAAAAAAAAAATGTCCGTATTATGTTGGCTAAAATGTATTATGTTTTTAACTAAAATGTATTCTTTTACCGTGTAGTATCTTATAAGCAGGCGTTTATATTTTGACACATACAGTGGTGCTTACGTGTAACTTTGCAAAATTTCCGTGTATCGTGCGTGTATCGTGCATTCCGTATGCATTCATCGTGCGTTTATCGTTCGTGCATTCATCGTGCATCATTCAGATCGTGTATCGTTCGTTCCGTTTGATGAACGTTGCACGATATGAATTATATAAAAGTGGTCCGAGATAGTGCGGGCGGCCAATCGTGTAGAACGTTTGCACGTTAGACTAGACCTAAACGCGTAGTATTCTTATTATTGTTCAAAAATCGGATTAAATTATGTAAGAACTATTGATGAAATAGAAGAAAACATTTTTTTTTTCAATTATCTAAACTATATTTCTGTTACATTTTTTTTCTTTTTCTGACGAGATATTTGCGAGAAGAAGAGATGTTGATTCCCATGAAACCGAAAGTAGACGTTCTGCGTTCGTGAAACATTTGCACCAGATATAAACAACAATGTGTTATTCTACTGACTCAAAGGATGTTGGATTTCACTAATTTGTAAATTCCCTCTGTCTAGACATTCGGTAAAGTGCTCTTTGTAACTGTAAACATTATACGCCGAATCGGACTTTTCGTCCTAAGATTCTTTACAACATTTAATTATAGATATAATTGATATATGTGCCGCTATTTAAATACGTATTGTTCTTATGACCTGTTTGGTTTTACTGTAAATTATCGATAATTTAGGACTTAAAGGGTGATTAAGCTCTTTTATTGTAATTAGACATCTGATAATGATATTGATGTTAAGCAAACGAAAATGTCCGAGTTAATAGAATAATCGTTTTTCGTTTCTTTTCATCGTTCTTATCGCTCATTATTCATGATTTATTCATCAGTTATCGTGTGTGCATCGTGCGTTCCGTTTGCGTGTATCGTGCGTGTATCGTTAGTTCTGTGTGCAAATTTATACGTAAGCACTACTGTAGGCGTCAAAATTACGTTTGTTCGACTATTCCATTTGAAAGTGTATTACTGGGTATTTAAGATTTATGTTACGTCCAAATAAATTATGAATTATAGGATTATCATTTGGTGAATTTTAAGCTGATTCATGACACATATATATTTCACATATACATCTTGTCACAGAACGGCCGATTGAAATCCTACGTCTAATAAGAAATGAGAATCCTTGATAGTTGAAACAAGAGTTAGCCTACCAAAAACCAAGAAGCTTCGTTCAAATGCAATTTCTTTTTTTTTATTTGTTGTATGCTAATAAATGCATCGCACAGTTCAAAGAAAAACAACGCAGAATAAACATGATGCTGTGAATTCTAAACCATCAGCCGTGGACGGTACTGCAAATACTGTTAACCAAACCATTAGACTGCATAATAGAACACTTCCTGTTCACTAAATCACTTTCATCCTAATGTCACATGTATTACTATTTTATTGTCATTCGGGAGGGGGCACTATTTCAACAGCTCAGAGCTCGGACCAAAGATGACCATAACTAAACACTGCCTTTTATACATGGCCTCTTCTTTTATATTCCACATTTTGTTAGAAGGTATGTCGTTTTGTTCAACGCATTTTAAAAATATGTACGTAAATGCTTTAATTACCATACCAGTGGCTATATCAGTAAAGCTGGATTGCAGTTCGCAGTTTCTAATCGCGAACTGGCAACTGAGAAATCAGTTTACAGTTCGTGATTCGAATCCCAAACTGCGAACTGCAAACTAGTTGCCAGTTCACAGTTCGCGATTCAAATTGCGAATTTGGAACTGCCGACTTGAGCCCAGTTCTCGGTTTGCGGTTAAAATGAAGGCTAGTTGCCAGTTCGCAGTTCGCAAATCGAATGGCAAATTGCAAACTTCAGACAAGTTCTCGCTTTGACGAGTTCATAGCGTGTGGTTTGAATTGCTTATTGCAAATCAGTCACCAGTTTACTATTAGAATAACGACTTTTTTCAATTAGAATTGCCAACTGCGAACTGCAGACTAGCTGCCAGTTTGCAGTTAGCGATCCGAATAGCAAAATGCAAACAAGTCACTAGTTTGCGATTCGATTAGCGAATTGGGAACTGCAGTTCTCAGTTCGCGGTTTGAATGCAAACTAGTTGCCAGTTTGTATTTCGCGATTTCACAATTTTCAGTTCGCGGTTAAAAGGAAAACCAGTTGCTAGTTCGCAGTTCGCGACTCGAATTGCAAACCCATTCCAAGATATGAATTGCGAGCTACAGACTTAGTGCCAGTCCGCGCGAACTGCAAACCAACTTTAATGATATCCAGTAGCTACATGTAAGATAGTCTATGTTTTTCAGGGCGAAATATCCTACCCGCAATTCACTGCAAAAACGTTATAATCACTAAATTTAGGGGGAGAGTGTGCGGGTTTAACACCGTTTCATCAGTTAACCTAGCCATCGTTTCTTGGAAGAACCACTTTTTGATCCAGCTTTGTTACATAAGGTGTCACATTGGTATGGAGGGCCTCGAATCCTGACATTTGAACAATTATATGTTTAATGAGTACAAGGTTTTTACGCTTAACCACTAGACCACGGAGACATTCTACAAACAAGTACATCCAAATACCACAGACATATCGGGATTGTTAATTGCGTGAAACTGGCAAAAAGGACACTCACAAAACTAAAGTTTATATTTATTATGATCACTTTGTAATAGGTTACTTTATAAAGCGGTCGTATTTTGACATGCAGGAGTATAGAACCCGGTCAATATGGGGAAAAAAGTTAGATATACTAATGAACCCGTTTTTAAGTTACACAAGAATTACGCATAGTTACCAACATTCCCGTTTTCAAATTTTCTTGTATTATAATAGGGTCAGTCAGTATTTTTAACCCGAGCTATAAGATGTATGTGTAGATATAATACTCACGTGATTCGGTAATTATTAGGACGTATAATAGATTTTCAATGCCCCGTAATACACTTTCGAATGGCGACGTCGAAAAAACATAATTTTGACGCCTATTTGTAAAATATAAACGCCTGCTGATAAAATACTAACCGGTAAACGTTTCTAATTTTGGGCGTATATTTAGAATACATATCTTTAGAAAAATATTCAATTTTGGCAAAATAATAACGGACATATTATTTTTGAATTTCGAGCGAAGCTATTTGTTGATAAATTCAGAAAAAAGAAAATGATATTTTTTCAGTGTCTTTTTGCACGGCATATATGCAAAGTAATTAAGATTAAATAATCGTGTAGGCAATTTCAATTGCTTCATTTTGATTCCAATTTTATTGCTTTACGCCAAGAAATGATCTCAGTACAGTAAGTATAAGACGAGATTTTTCACCGTACAACAGACGTACAATTGGCGCGACATGGTCATGTTTGCAACGTCATGGTAACGTTATGTACATTAATAACGTCAAATAAAATATAGACCTTAATCAGATATATCGTCAAGTTTCAGTTGGTACCAAACACTAAGGTAGACTAGAGAAGTTTTATATATACTGACGTCAAAAAGAAACGGTCCCTCGAAAATATGTAATAACTTTTTAATGGGCTCAAAGATTTTGAGTATATTGAGTCTTGCAAAACCACCAACTGTTATCCAACCATTGACACAAAGAAAAGTTGCTTCAGCCAATCGAGCGTATCAAAATATGAACCAGTTCACCTTTTTCTCGTGCATCTCGTGTACTTTTAACACATGGTTTTACTCCACAAAATTGCATATACGTGTTCGACAAATGGTTTACAAGAAAGAAATTAAAATAGTTTTTAAAAGTATTGAAAATAAAACATGCAAAGACTAAGTAATGAAAATCAAGCACGGATATAAGTCATGTTGGAATGTGGACGTACTCAAAATCACGTGGCTGGACAATTAAATGTGTAATGAACAACATTTACATGCTTAGTTCAACGTGTTATGCCACAGGAAATTTGGCTGACAGATCTCGCTATGGTGCGCCTCGTGTAGCGTATGTACGTCAGGATGATTACATCCGTCAACGTCACTTACGCAACCGATTCACCACGGCAGACGCGACTTATTCCGTGAGTGTGGACAATAAGCCACAACGACGATCGAAACCGTATGAGGGAGCACGGGATTAGCTGTCGGAGACCTTGTCGTGGCATGGTGCTGACGGATCATCAACGTCGGGAACGTCGGCAGTGAGCCTATAACACCCAGGGGCGGAAATGGTTAATATCGTGATAACTTCTCATTATTGACAATTTTTATTCAGTAATATTTCAATTTCATCTTTTCTGAATGATTAGGTTTTGATCAAATTATTCTTATTGAAATATGTCTTAAAACTGAAGTGAAGCGGGTTTTTTTGACGTCAGTGTAGTATGCTTTCACCTTATAATTAAATGAAATACTATAAACTTCAAATGGTGTTGTTTGGTTTAATGCAAGCTGTTTTTGCAGCAAAAGTCAGCATAAATCAGTATGTATATAGAAGTAACCTTATTCAAAGATTCAACCTGTTGACCTATAGTTTGTATATGTGTAATATCTTTCTGCTTCTTTGTTTATGTTTACATTGTCGCCATCTTTACGTGCGATATATGCATAAAAGAGAATACGCTCATGTTTGATGCTTTACACATCGCTGATAGCCAGGCATGACTATACTCAGAATTATATACCATTTATATACATATTTGCAGTGCGTTGTGTTTAACTGTCGTCAGTCAAGCTTAGAACCAAAACCTCAGATACTTAGATCAAAGAGAGTCCACCAAATGATACGGTACTAAATCATACGAGCAGTATTAACCTCAGCTATTACAATGTTATTCTAATGAAGGCTCTCACCGAAACTTTAATATTATTATGATTGTATATAATCCGTTGTAGAAATAGCGTTTTCTTCTTGAATGTTAAATCGTTAATAATATGAGATATGTATTGCGCTGTTTTCTATTTAACTTGAATTGTGGCTTAAAAGAATAGACTGATTTCTTTCTGCCACTGTTTCAGGTAGCAACGTTGTTCGTTTTACTATCTAAGTCATAGAGGCTCGTAGTAGTTTTATAATTTCGGCTTATAAGAATCGTAATAATCAAAAGTTTGCAGTGGTTAGCACTCGAATATTAATTCGCCGGTGCAATCTTCAGTTATGTTGTGAGTCACTTGTGTTCGATGACATTGTTCAGTTGCTATATGGAGTGACGATTATGCATCGTTAATTCTATTCTCGATATGTAAGTTTCACATTTACTGTTTATCGCAGAGCGTTTCATAAGACTTACTGGCTGGTATGTTTTACAAATTTTCTTTTTCTATGAAGATAAATTCTTCATTGTATTTTGACCTATAAAAGATACGTTACAGGTGATGTGTTTCCGATAATCCAGTAAATTGACAAATTTACTAGCCACGCTAAAATTCCAGAAAGGAGAATCAAAGCCTGCAAGAGAAATAAGCATCATTTTGATATGTATATGTAAGCAAAAAAAATTGCACTGATCACGTTCTAGAACCTTTTGAATTCCGAAATTTTCAAAATTGAAATCGGAGAGTTTTTGGTATATAACTATGAGTTATATATATATATGCAAAGGTCTTTATCGTAGGCATAAATGTTAAACTTTCAAAGAGATACGTTTATGTTTGAAACTTGTAGACAGATTCCAAACCATCAAAAATGACTATTTTCCAATAGAATAATCCAATTGGATTGATTTTGTTTCCAAATGGGACGCTTAATTACATATCCTATTGAAATTCCAATTGGAACACTAAATACAAATCCAATGGGAATTCAAATTGGAATTTATTAGCTATTGTTAATTGGAAATCCAACTGGAATAAACAGTAAAATCCTTAAGGTTGGAATATATATTTGCAGATCAAAGCAGAAATTATCCCTCATTTCTGTTTGTACGATATACAGTAGTAAGAAAAAAGATTCAATCCTGTCGACAGGTGTGAGATCTCTTTATCTCGTTTCAAAATGCAAATAAAGATGTGTCGTTCCTAATATCATATACTTACAAAATCAGACTAGATTAACTAAAAAAATATCATATGTTAAAAGTTTGTTTAATAAGAGAATTGTCCAAGTTCGGCTGTTTAATATATAAATTTGACTATGGGCCTTAACTGCAACCGATGGGAAGTAATAAAATTATGTTTTAACAATAAATGCAAGATACAGTGGCGATCACGTTTTGTTCCGTTTTCATTATGGTTCTTACAGCGTTGAAAACGCCAGGTAAACGCTTCAATTTCTCGCCTTTTCACGCAAAAAAACCGGGTTATCTGAAAATATTGAAATAGTACACGTTAAATACGTGTCAAAAATGCAGCCAATCAGAAGATTCCCCAGGCGTTTTCTCACCGTTTTTTTAGGAAGGTGTGCTTTTGTCAGTAGTATTGTTTACTGTAACTAGATGTGTTTTATATCTGATAAACGATTTTACCGTAAATACGTAATTGAATTTAACACTGACAACATGACTTTATATATATTCTATCTACTATTAGACATTAAACAGCAAGCTCTCTTTACCCCTAGACATTTGTATTTATGTTTAAGATTTTGTTTACTAATTGCTCGGCCATTTATATTTCTGGCTGAAGGATATGTTACCAACTTGGCCATCCATTGTGCGGTCTTAAAACATTTAATTGAATAAACCCCAGTTAAAACTGCAACATTTAACAGATACGGCCGTAGATGATAACAATACAACATATAGATCAATTCGTTGCAGAATATACCGCGTCCTCATACAACAGGAACCAGAATGACATTGGAATGCACTTATTATATATGTAGGCCTACTGTAGCATACATACTTTCGGGTAAGGGATATAGTAAGGGATATTGTTTCGGACCTATAGGATTATGGACATATGTAGCTTAGTATGTTACACCTATACGTCGCAGCACGACTTTTTATCTTATAACGAGCAGAGTTAGTTCCCCTTGTTAAACCTATTCCATTTGTAATAGTAACATTGGGCGAGACTAAATCGTTTGTTCGTTTCCCATCTTTTTTCTCAATATTGGATTTGGTTTTTTTTCTGTATTTTAGGACAGTGTTCATTTTTTATAGATAAATGCAACAAAAAGAACATGTTCTTATTTAGGACTATACTGGCAAGCACGGAAAAGCTGGTGGCGTGGAATTGTCGATGCTTTTTTAGTTTTCCTGTTACGGGCATCTATAACTAACCTGTATGAAGGAAGTTTGATTGATAACGCTTAAACAATTGGTCTATGTAACCTGTTCAATATTTGTTACAGAGTTTCGCGGGTTCATGCTCGAATATATGAACGGTTCAATAATACCAGATTATTATTATGTGTATTTAGGTCCTTGGTTATTACGCCTGTATATTAAAACTATTAATCGATGCAGATTATTAAATTTTTTAAATCATATCCCCATTAAGACAAAAGGGGATACATTTGAAAGGTTTAAGCAAAATAAATTTTAAACTGTTACCGTACCATTTTATGAAATAAAATAACCGTCGAGCAGATGTGTCTGTCGTTTACTTTTTCATTGATAATTCTAAATAATAACTTTAAATATATTTGAATGATTAAAATAATAATATATTATTAAACATCGGTAAATGGCTTTGCACATTATCGTTAAAGTGTCTTTTAGAAGACAGTTTTGGAACAGTATTTGGTAAACTTGTGGCCAAGTATTTGTGATAGTGGTTAATGTTTTATCATTCGGCTTTCTAAGGTTTTGTGTAACATTCCTTTTGTACTAATTGGGTTGGCTGTATCGCAGTTTCTCACATATTGACCGTAACATTGCACCCCAAAAGTAATGCCAGGTATCAAAACCTTTTGAGTCCAATCGGGATTTGAACCAAGACCTCCCAAGTGACAGACAGGCATTCAACCTTGTCGCAAAAGCTGTAGATCCACAGCTAGGCTGTTGGTAGTGACCTTTATCAAAACACCAATAAGTATTATTCTTATGATAATAATGATTACCTGATTATAATAATATGGTTAAAGTCCCCAGTAACTTCGTGAAAGTAAGAAAAGAGGGCAAACTATCAATGTATTTAAGCAAAAATAAAATCCAGTACATGTATATTACTTATACTAAAATTACAATCATCAGAAAAGGTGAAAGGAAAGACGCTTTAATACACTTGACCACTTTATTGATTAAACGTGTTACCACTGAATATTCTAAAAGAAAGTCTAGAATGCTGGCTGATAAAAATGTACATGTATAAGAGTGAGACGATCGCGACGGAATCAGTAAATACCTGTGTGACGTAACAATCAGTAAGACTGAAACTTTAACTCCGCCCTCAATACATGTCGCTGGCTACGCAAAAGGTCAAATGAGGTTAAACACTAAGTAAGTTAGAGTTTATTAATTCAAATTTTAACAATTAAGAAACCCCGGTGGCTCGCTACCATTCGCTCCCTTAGGGTGTCTGAATTGTTAGAATTTGACTTAATAAACACTAACTTATACGTAGTTTTCATAGTTTGTTTATAATAAATTGTATGATAGCAAATACATTGTGTGTCCTTTGTGTTTGTTCAAGAAACTGTTTCTGTGGGTAATATGAAGTATTAATAACTAATAAGCTAATAATGCCGGTAGTTTAACACGTATGCGGAGAAAAGATAATTATTACGACTTAGCAGAAAGAAATGTATTCATTTTTCTAAATCGTATATATAGAATTTAGTGGTTTTTCAAAATCTCTTTTCAACACATATTAGTAATCTGTACACTTGTCTGTGAAGTCAAATTTGAAATATGCCTACGTCAAATTGTCTACCTGGAAGTATCTCAAACGGGTCAAAACAAAGCCAAAGATAGTCCATTGCTCTATTATATATATCATGTATATGATTGTTTTCTGATTACTCGAATACTCGATCGGAATAAGGACCGAGTACTCGAAAATCAAATTTGGTACCCGTTGCTATTCATAATAATAATAGCATGTTGAATGCAAACAAATGGACACATGATACCTTTTTCAGGTTGTAACTTTCTTTTGCGTTGAAGGATTTTGAATTGATTTGGGACAATACAGAAATGCAGTGCTTAGTTATTTAGAATACTTTTGATTACTACAGTGAATACAGTATCAGTTACTACAGCAATAAAGTTTTACAGCATGAATCAGCAAATGGTGACATTAATCACAATGTTATTGGGTGCTCAGATGAGCAACATTAATCAAAAACATTTTTTTTTGTAGAATGAATCTGCATAGTAGCTTTCAGTCATATTCTCCTTGTGTATGAAAACAAAATTAACGAATAGGAAACAATAACAGAACATGTTTATTTGTAGTGCCTAATTTTCAAAACAATATCTCAGTCAAAAGAAATGTTTTTATACCCTGTGCTCAACGTGTGAGGAAAACTCATCTTACATCCCCTTGTAAGATGACTCTAGTGAATAACTTGTGACGTAACCGTGTAAACATTGTGACGTCACTTTTCCAAACACAGAATCTGAATAACCTTTGTTTGTATACTATTAGGCAAAAGAAACGCATTTTTGCCAATTAACTTGAAATGTATTATATCTTGGTCAGGAGACATAGACGCAATAATAAATGTCTCTGAACTCTGAGTATTTATTAAAATGCATCGTTTTGATAAGTTTGCATTTAAATATCTATTTTAAAGGGCAAAACGGTATGCAAGAAATGTTTCTTCCATGAGATATTTAGTTCATATGGAAATATCTGTCACTACGGGTAACTGTTTTGTGGGAGCTTGAGAGAGCCTCGTTCCTGATAAAACTTTTACTCTCAGTGACATATATTTCGATATGAACTGCATCCTCATGGAAAAATGTATGGTCTGTCTGTCTGTCCGTCAGTTGACACCATCTTGTGGACACAATATCACTAAAACCCTTTGTAAGAACTAAATTATTCTTCACAGAAATGATTAGTACCATGCCAAATTGTGCATGGACTATGTTCAGGTCACTAGGTCAAGGATCAAGGTCACAGGTCCTCGAGTTAGTAAACTATTTTGTATGGTAATCTCCAAAACACCTGGTCAAAATTTAATGATACTTCACAGAAATGATAAATACCATAGCTAGTTGTGCATGGTTTATGTTTCTGATCACAAGGTCAACGGTGAAGTTCGCAGGGGCTCGAGCTAATAAAATATTGTGCACTTTTTATCTCCAAAACACCTGGTCACAATTCAATATTATTTTACAAAAGTGATGTGTACTATGTCTCGTTACTTATGGTACATGTTTCGTGTCAACAGGTAAAAAAAACAACAGGTGTTTGAGATAATAAAATCTTGTGCACTCCAATACCTCTGGTCAGAATTTAATGATGCTTCGCAGAAGCGATAAGTACAATGTCTGATAGAGCGCCGTTGGTTTCCGCGCTATTTCTCGGTAAGTACAAATGTGGTAATAGCCGTTATTAATGGCCGTTTAGAAAACATTACTACCAAGTAGAAAATATTGCGTAATACGGCATTTTGTTCTCAAAGTGGAGCAAGATTTCCACAAGCTACATCGCCCGTCTCTCTTCGAGGTAGATCTGTAGCGATTAAGTTGTAATCAATTTAGTATAAACAAAAGAATCTAAGAATTTACTGGATATATTTGCTAAGTTCGTCAAACAGTGACAAAAACTGTGTGTATTGTGTGTGTTCAGCTTAAAGCGATATAGCAAACCCAAGAGTCAACGGTCACTAGTACGGGTCCAACAGTAAAACCAAATTAAATATTTACAGTAAATATTAAAGATTCATAGTAAATTTCACAACAAGTCGCCATTTTATGTATATTTTCATATGAAAAGTAGGATTATTTCCAAATAGTACTTTTGATATTTTTTCTGAAATCAATCGAAATGAAAACAACTGGAATAATTTCATTTAGAATTAATGTAATTGGAGTCTTTCAATTCAGAGTCATTCTAATTCGACTGAATCTAATTAGAACTTCAAATTGGTAGTCTGATTTCCAATTTGCGAGTCCAATTGAAAAAAATATTCGAATTGGAATGACAATTTTAATTGAATTTTTAAAAATCCAATTAGAATTATATTTTCCAATATCTTTTAGATTTTTGTTCGGGAGGGGGGTGGGGGTGTTGTCTTAATAAGTTATTGAACGAAAGGTAGAACATATGTATTCCAATGTAAAATACGATGTATCAACTTATTATAGTTTTCGCTGTAGTTTTTATTAAATTTTGGAATTCTAAGAATTCTCTGGAACGTGTATACTACTTAACCGTTGATTGAGACATAAGCTAGTTTAATTTGAATATTATCCTACTTTCTCACAATTCTTAGTAGCACTTCTTCTTCAACTTAGCCTCAAACCAAATAATCTTTGGATGTATTA
>JAUMHA010070424.1:0-18852 GCA_032359765.1 Saxidomus gigantea
GCGCATGTTTACAGTTGTTATTCGCACATAGCACAGTTAAATTGTCAGCAGTGTTTGAAATGTGGTATGCTTACTTATGCCTAGGGGACTTTTAGTCCCCAGGCCAAAGATTGGCGATACATTAATTACAGACAACAAGAAAAAACGGACGCGTTAGTTAACCTCAATGCCACGGTCAGCAGTAACCATGGATACTCTCAATCATTCATCAAAAATAAACAGGAAGTTGATCGCTTAATAAAAATATGATTCAAGTTGAAGCAGAAAGGATGGATATAGACTATAACTCCGATTTTACCCTGTTTTTGAGCTTAACAAAGCACTTAGAAACTGTAAGGACGGAGCCCTGGGCGATGACCTTATTCATTATAAAATACTGAAAACCCTACCCCCGGAATCGAAAACTACATTGTTACAACTTTTTAATCAGTCATGGCAGACAGGCACTTAAGCTCGAGTGAAGCAGTCATAATACCGACACTTAAGCCTAACAAAAATAAGTGTAACCCAGCCTCGTACAGACCCATTTCATTAATATCAACATTTACCAAACTAATACAAAAAATGACAAGAGCCCTGTTAGACATGGCCATTCCCCTGCCAAATTCTCTATCTATGACAAAACAATTTGAGGTGAGAGGAATGGATATGGTATATGTTCTCTAAGGCAGGGTTTACATACAGCAAGTTTCTTGTACAATACATTAAAGATAAGTCAAAGTAATGGCTTGTACAAGAAATTATTCTACACAAGATCCAGCAAGAATTGCTTTGACAATTAATCACAAAATAGCGGGAAGATGTCATCAGCACATAAAACTGTCTTTAGCATGCAGACGTGTTTCTGAATTTTTAAAAAAAAATATGAAATTAGTGGATTATGTTTTAAAAGAAATGCATTAAGTGTTCTTATCGAGAAAAATCTTTCATTGAATGACAAATACATATTAAAATGGCTTTTTAATTTTATCTTAAAAATTCTCTTTTTTGTTCAGTGTGATATTACTTTGCACTTTTATCATATAGATGTTCCCTTTTTTGGTATAAATTGATCAGTTGATCAACTTTGTCTTTTGACTAGGCCATTGTGTACAATTATTTTTAAAATGTACATGAAATACCTCTCCCACATCTGTTGTTTCCATTAAACACTTCTTATCAGTAATGACAGCCAAGAAATTGTTAAAAACAAAAGAACAGGCTCTATTCTCGTGCAAGAAAATTATGCATATTATGTCACATAAATTCTGACAAAAGTTGCTCAATTGTGGGTGTTTACATATGAAAAATTATTTTACAAGGCATAAATAGTACTTATCTTAATGTCTTGTACAAGAAACTTGCTATATGTAAACCCCCACTAATTTAATAGAAAAAAAAGTAACTGGCGGGGGATAAATAGGCAAGGTAGAGTTAGCATATACTTTTCATCATTGTGCTCTATCACTGTATGAAGTTTCAAGTAATTCCCTTCACAACTTTTGGAGTTATGCTACGGACAAGATTATGATTTGTACAAGATAAATCAATAAAGGGAGACAAGTAAAAAAACAAACACAGAGTTATTGTTCTTGGGCACTTGAGTTATGCTAAAGACAAGAATATGTTATAAAGGGGGATAATTAAAAAAGTATGCAAGGTATGCAAAATCATTGAAAGAAAATAATGCTCTATATTTCTAACGTGTACATCGACTTCAAAAGATAACTTAGTAACGGCTTTTAGTACAAATAAAGGTCATTTCCGCCGGTAAGACATCTTTATTGGTAAATAAGGGCTACTTGAAAATGTGGTTTTGGGTACTGCACTTTCCCTCATTGTACTCTATTACTGTATTAAGTTTCAAGAAATTCCCTTCAGTGCTTTTATAGTTATGTTACGGACAAGAAAAATCAAGAAAATGTAACAAAGGGGAATAATTCAAAAATGAGTCAAGGTAGAGAAGGTCGGAGCCCATTACCATATCCCCTCCGCCATAGCGGGGGAATTATTAAACCCCTTCTATGTCATTATTTAGAACAAAACAATTTAGTTTCAAAATATCAGTCCGGATGTAATGTAGAGCACATCATTCTTGCGAAGATAACATAGTATGGAACACTAGGAAAATTAAAGAAAGATTTAATGAGACCACGTCCGAAATCATTAAAACTATAAAAACGGCTGTCCTAAGGACTCGGCACTATCAACCGTACTATTCAGTCTTATGATGAATACTTCCAACAACAAAATAAGAGACGTCTATACCCAAAACCCCAGCCTTAAGACCAATGTCTCGCAGTTGGTGGACGACTCAGCTGCCTAGGTGGAATCTCATATGTCGAATTTACTAATTGGTAAAGCGGAAGGGGTAATTATAAATATTGAAGTCTTGAGCAACCAATGGTGCTTTATCATTAATCCAACAAAAACGCAGGTTCTCATTGTAAACAATCCGCGTATCTCCAATCCAGCAAACATTTCAGAATTTCCAAAGCTCAAATTTTACGGCAAACCATTAGAATACCGCAAAACAGTTTAATTCCTAGATATGTATTTTGATCAGACTCTTTCTTGGATAACTCACATAAAACAGTTGGTAGCTTGATGTCAAAACGATCTTAACGTTCTCAAAGTAATACAGGGTAAAGAATAGGACACAGACAAAACTTGCCTTAGAAAGGTATACCAGGCTCTTTTTCTTAGCAAAATATGCATCAACCACTACCACTAACACGAACCTAGAGAAATTGCAGGCCATACAAAATAAATCGCTAAAATTAAAACTGGCCTTTTCCAGTGTATTTCAACACTACATCTGCACGTAGATACAGCAATCATGGCGTTAAATTAACAACGCGAGCAAAACATGATCACATATTGGACCAGAAGCATCCGGTTAGGTAATTCACTTCCGGTGAATGAACAAATCGTGGAAGAACCGAACGTATACACGAACACAGGTAATTCACTTCCGGTGAATGAACAAATCGTGGAAGAACCGAACGTATACACGAACACAAGACTAAAGCATTATAAGCATTAAGGTTATCTTATGTACAGAAGGTCCAACAGTTATAAGCATAATTTAAGATAGGAAATTTGAATATACAACCACCGTCATACGATTACCTCATTCATATAGGACCGTTGGACATCAATTTGGATCTAGTGGGGGAAATAACTAAGGCAAACGACAAAAATAAAAACAATAGCGAATAGGTTCATTGATTCGAACTACACAGACAATGTGCAGATATACACGGACGGCAGCAAAATTCCGGGGAAAAAAATCGCAGGCGCAGAAATAGTAGTTTTTTCAGAGAGTAAAGAAATATTACATAAAAAAGCGATTCAGTTTGACCACCGTCTTTCTATATTCACATGCGAGCTTATAGCTATACAATCAGCCCTACTTTATATAGAACAAGAGCCATGTTAGACATGGCCATCCCCCTGCCGAGTGCTCTTTCTATGACCAAGAAATTTAAGTAGAGAGGAATGGATATGGTATAGGTTCGAATTTAATAAAATATTAGTAATTATAGCGTGTTGAAAGTTATTCACCTTCTCCGTGTTAATTTCGCACACTTCTACTCTACAAATCTGAAATTGCATGTTTTGCGCAAACGTTTTATGCAAAATAAATAAAGGGAGGTAACTTAAAGCCGGGGTAAGTTTGAGTTATTGTTCTTAGACACTGCACTGCATATTTAGGTCTTCTATGACTGTATGCAATGTGAATCAATTCAGTTCAGTACTTAAGGAGTTATGGCCCGGATAAGAAAAAAGTAATAAAGGGAGATAATTCAAAAATAGGACAAACTAGAGTTAAGGTCTTTGTACAGTGCACTTTTTCTCAATGTCCTCTGTCTGTGTGAAAAGTTTAAACAAATTACCTTGAATATTTTCATAGTTATGCTCCGTATAAAAGTGTGACGGACAGACAGACTGACGCACGGACGGAGCCCATTACCATATCCCTACCGCAAACACAGTAATACTAACTGACAGCCTCAGTTCTTACAGTCTGGAACGTCCGCAAATTGACAGGATAAAATAAACTGGATACTACAACAAACAAATAAACTAAGACGGAAAAACTATAGCGTAAAATTCGCATGGATACCTAGCCATATTGGCATAGAAGGCATTGAAAAAGACAGATAAATTAATTAAACTGCAAGTGACACTGGCACTAAAACTTGTATTAAACATACTGTAACCGAAGCATACAATATCATCAAAGGTAAAATTAAGGGGAAGGTCTTAAATCGATGGTCAGTTTATTGCGAAGAACGCGTCATTACAATTAATGAAAACCCGCCAAAGAGATTACTACATTATAGTACCAATCGCAAACTAGATAAAATGTAAATGCGACTAAAATTAGGTAGATCTTTATTAAAAGCAGAAATGTTTAGACCTGTAAAGAACGGCGAACGTTGTCATATTCCGGGAACATCTGAACACGTATTTTTCAAATGTTAACAAAGGAATAATATACGGCTAATACAAAATAATGAGGGAAAGGTTAACATAATACCGACCAAAAGTTTCGGCTGTGACATAAAGGTAAAAAGAATGAGAGAAGAAAAGAGAATGATTAATTAGTGAAGATAATGATGGTGGAGGGTCCTTTTGTAGTATAATTATATTATATAGAATATCATGTACTGTAGATCATAAAACGAGAATAAGATGTATCTTTCTTAGAATTTAACAAATTATGAATATTATACTAACAAAAGTAGTGTATGTATTAACAAAAATACAAAAAAGAGTGACAGAAATTGGACGAACATAGGGTTCGTAAGAGATTTAGAAAGAAAGGATGTATGGAAACGCGAATGACAGGGTATGATTCAATAATGAATATGGCCCGACAAGCATGAAGTTAACAATCGGCTGCCAAAAAAACGTTTTCTTTCTCACATATAGCCATCTTTTTGGCATATGATTAAATTTTTTCAGTACCACAAACCATATTGTATACAAGATTATCCCTGCAAAAACTGAAGTAACAAATAGTTTTTCGTTTTTTTACGTAAATTGTTTAGAAACCAAATAAATAATAATACAAAACTACAACGGCCACTTGTACATTAAACAAAAGCAATATTACTATATTTTTTTCTTTTATAAATTTTTACACTCTTTGATAAAACTCTCTATATTTCACATTTTATTACGTAATCCTTTCAATAAGTCAACTAGTATATTATACTATACATTAATTACTTGGCCGTCTTTTAATAAATAACGTTTTCTTCTCTTTGTGACTGCGCGATTTTTCTACAAAACTATTTTCTACTACGTTAACACAAAATAAAGAAACCACGAGGCTAAGTGATTCAAGGACCAATGTACGCTGGAAACGCTTTTCTGGTCAGCAAGCTATCTTTTGGCTACTGGCATCTTTACACAATTTCACTAAATAGTCATAACCTTTGGACAAAACTGACTTGGTTTTGCAGTCAGGTAAAACAAAACTCCCTAGATTTTCAAATTGTGTTAGGTACCAGTATGTATGGGAGTCATACTGATGTCTTGGCGAATTCACCATGGGATAAATCCCACGGTCGGCCGGGACTATAAACAGTTAGATAAAACGATTATCAAAATAAACTAAAAAAGAAATAGATTAATCTGTGGTCTCTAACAAAGAAGTTTAGAATTGTACGAATTGTACCAACCTTCGAATGCTGCAGAGATTGTCTTATTGTAGAAAGTGTCCTCATTTTCCAATACTTTTCAGTTTCCCCGAGCTTTTCACTTTTTATACGAAATATTTCAGGTGGGATAATGGTTTCGTCAGTATTTGAAAGTCCCGTTAAATGGAAATTTACCCCTTTGGGAAATAATTGACTTTTGCTTGAAAGACTGTAAAGAAATAAAACAAAATTGTCACGCCCTGAACTTATTATTTTTTATTTACATATCCATCCAATCTTAGAAGATGTAAATGTAGTTTTCTGAAATAAATAACAATATTTTAACTGATACATGTAATTAGTTAAATTGTTAAATTGCAGGCGCTATTGTTACTTTTATTGTGACTGCGGGCTCCATTTGTCTGAATAATTGCGTCCATTGAACTTGAAATTCCTAGTAAGACTATTGACGTTTATCGTAATGAATAAAGTTGATACTGTTAAATGTGTGGCTTCATCTAAAAGACGTGTATAGTTAAATAGGGAACGAGGAGAAGTTCATTTGACATGCTTCAAACTTTTCAAACACATTCGATTTTGAGCGAAACTTAAATGTTAATGGAATAAAAATATTTTGTTAAGACCAGTATTTATTAATTTGTTAAGGACATCTTGGTCATGTCACATGTGTCTGAGTACTGTACCTTGGATCAAATGTATGTATTTCGCATTTGAATGATTTCCAAATTGCTGCTTCAAAGCGGAAATCGAACCGTGATCTGAAATGTTGAAATATAAATGTCCATTAATGTCCATTGACAGTACGTGTATTACATTTATATCTTAACAAAACTTTCTCTTCCATAATGATACTCAAACATTCGAAAATGATGTCGTGAAAAGAACATAAATGTATGTTTGATGACAAAGAATCTTTAAAAAGAATGCTACATATCATATTCCCTAACTTGAATACCAAGATGGTTCACCACTCCTGATTCTAAAAGCCCTTTTGTTCGTTGTTATTAAAAGACAGTAATCTAGTACATATTATACAAAAATAGCCTTGTTCATTTATATTTTACTAGTTGTGTGAAAAAGACGATAAAGCGAAAATCACAAAATAAGATAAAGCTTACCCGAATGAATATACGAGACATTCATCTTCTAAATAACCAAATCTGTCTAAACATATGTTCTTCCCATCAGTGCTGGGAGGCCCGACTTTTATAATCTTTTTGCATATAATCTGCTTCTGATTTATGTATCTGAAATTTAAAAAATAAATGTGTTATTGCCCCCCGCTAAAGACGGAGGGATGTTGTTTTTGCGTTGTCCGTCTGTCCGTGCGTTCGTCCGTCTGTCTGTCCGTCCGGAGTGTTAACTCAAGAACCAATGGATAGAATTTCATGAAACTTTAAATAAGTGTACAAAAGCATAATGCCGCGGCGCATACATATCTTACGACAACATCGGATAAGTATGTCAAGAGTTAGTGCCCTTTAATTGTTATTTTCTTCTACATATCAAAATTAAATTGTATTTGGCTAAAATAATTTAATGATCACTCTTTCTAATATCCACTTCCTACACTTCCTGATTTTGTTTAGAAATGAGGCCCCTTTAGGGGGTGTAGTGCTTTTCTTAAATACTCTATTAAGAAACTAAGACATTTTTGTTTTCTGAAATTTATAGTACTGATTTAATTCAACTGATAAGAACTGAGTTCTGTATCGCTGTGAGATACTGAAAAAAGAATTACCCCTCAGTGATTAGACACCATTGGGGTTGTAATTTTTTTTTAAATGCTTCTTTTTTCCGAAAAGGCTTGTGAGAATATTATTTTGTTTTGACACAAATCATCAACTTTGTATTCTATTCTCTAACAACAGAAAGTTTATAAACTGGATTTTGACAGAAATGGGACCCTTAAGGGGATGTAGTGTTTTTCTTATATAATTATTCTATATATAATCTTAAGAATTCTAGTTGTCTGAAAGTAGATGTACTGATTATTTATGTTTGATTCAAGTTCTTTATGACTGTAAGTTGAAGAAATAAAATATCACCTCGGAGATGAGGCCCTAGTGGGGTGGTGAAGTTTTGGCTTGGGATATAAATTCACTGAATTTTCTTGTTTTGACAGTAAAACCATGTATGTTGTTAAGAGAAAGTATTGCAAATGATAGGTCTAGATTCAAATTTATGCATTTTCATTAGATTTAATGTACTCATTTTAAGTCGTCCACATGTAGCAATATTGACATTATGTGAAACAAAAACAGCGACTCTGTGCATTTCACTGTAATAATGCAATCTTAAAGTTTGTATGGTTGACCAATTGAATACTGATTCGGACTTAAGCTTAATATTGAAATTATAAATGTCGATATTTTACAGGCATAAAATCCGAGGAATAAGACATGAACACAAACATGTCTGATGCAGCAAAAACTATTTTCAACGAAATTTTACTTCTAGAATTACAAAGACAGAACAAAAAATAAAATGGATGACAGTCTTCTGATCAATATGCAAAGATCAGCTGGATAAGCGAAATGGTTTTAATATTCGGTGCAGCTCTATTCTGTCTGATCAGATAAGGAATCACCACTTCAAATGTGTCCATGATTTTCTTTGGCAATAACTAAATCATACAGTTTCAACGCATATGCTATATATCGCCCCTTAATTTCGTTATAATATATATACAATGACATGAATGTTGCCGACATGCCAACAAGCCAAAGTCACACTTACCGTTTTGGTGCCCCCGCCATAACGCCAATTACCTCATTTGTCGTACCGGCGAGATTGTTTGTCGTTCGGTCGTGTTAGCAGTACGCTAGAACAACCAAATAAGAACGCCAACACGACATTTTCATTCGCACCAGAACGACAACTCGGCACTGAAATTTGTCATTCTGACGCTCAAAAATTAGCGTGTTGGCGCCTCCAATTTGTCGTTCTGGCGTACTGGCACGCCAATACGACAAATAAGATATGCCATTGAGTGGCCCACGGTAAAATGTCAAATATCTCATCTGTGGTATTGGCGCGCTTTATAAGTCATTCTTGTGTGCTGGCTTGCAAGCGTTCGGACGTGCGGGCATGCTAGCGTCCTGCCTTCGCGTTAGAATTATAAATAAGACAAGCCAATACGCAAAATGAGATAATCAAATGTTAAGGAACCAGAACGCCACATTTCAGTGTCGTGTTGTCGTTCTGAAGCATATGAAAATGCCGTAATGGCGCTTTTATTTTGTCATGCTGGCGTGTTGGCGACCCACATACGTCATAGATCTACGTACAGTCTCACAGTTTAACAACCTGTACAAATTATGACACAAACAAACGCTTGAGAACGTTAATAAGTTGGAGAAAAAATCCGCTGTGACGAGCCTGGAGTTTGACTCGTTGAGGTGAAATTTTCTGACGGAGCCAACGCCAATAAATAAAGTTTTGTATACAAATTTAGTACGCGCTGCAAACTACATTTGTATATATATAAAAAAAAACTGGAATGATTTTAACAAGTTTTAATTAACAAATCTGCGTAATGATCTGTATCTTTTACATTTCAAGAAGGTGAGCTGTATTTTTGTATAGAAGGTGAGTATAACGACCACGTTAGTTATTTTTAAATCGTTTTTGATCTCATCCTGTAAACTTCGAATACTTGAAGGTTACGTTCTCACTCCCGCATACAAATTATTTAGAAACGAACGTGCACACCAGCTTTAGCAAGTCCTGGTGCATGCGCGAGAAACTTTAAAATGCCACAGCTGCATTTTGAGGATTATTTCGAAGGCCACTGATAGTAAATAAAAGGGCATTTAGTGTATGCAACATTCCCAAAGTATCCGATTGTAAGTCTTCCGATGGCATTATAGTGTTAGAATATGTGTGACATGTAAGTTGTTTATTAATTTTGTAAAACAAATTAATAAGATAAAGTATATGAAGCATTTAACTCGAGCTTTCATAATAAATTGCACCACTTTTAATTTTAAATGTAATCAAAGTTGATCATTTGACTTCTGTTATTTGAAGCCTCTACGCAAAAATACGGTCTGCATTAGTGACTTGTATATAAGCGATGTGCACATACGAAAATATTTAACAAATATCCGCAAAGTTCTTATCTTCAAGTGTTACCTTACGGAAATTATAATAGATTCAATATGTAAATTAATTATAAGCCAAAATAACAAGAGACCTATAGAACAGGCGTCGACTTTAATATTGATGTCATCCGGCTGTAAGTTCAAGTCCCGGCTTAAAACAAAAGGGTGGTTTTACTTAGAAAATATTACACGTCATAATTAGGCAATATAACATCATCAAGGGAAACCTTACATACCGAAATTGTATTGGATGACAAATAAAGTCGCCCACTTATAATTGATAATTATTCAATATTATTCTTACTATTCATTTAATTTTGTTTTCAATTTAATTTACCAAGACTGCTGAATCTTTCAGATTATTGAAACTTGAAATGGGCAAAATATATAAGCATATTAAAATGCACGAATCTGCTTCTAAAAGCATACTGAACGTAAGTGTCCGCATAGGTCCCCTTTTCTATACACAGAGAAATATACTTAGTCGCAGGTACCGATGTTCTCTATATCTTTCATTCATATTTTTGTTGCCTACAATAGTTCGGATTCTGGAGCACTTTATAAGGTACAGAAAAAAAAAATCTAAAATCTAGAACATCTAATTATATAATAATGAAATTTACATACGCCGCATTTTGAGGGTCGTTGACAGCACCCTCTCTGGATATATTTTGTGATGTAATATAACGTAATTTCGATGTGTAATGCAGCCGGGGTGTCAAACAATACAATAAACAAGTAACTTCAAATAGCACTGACATATATGTGACACTTTGGATTCAAAATGATTCATTAAATCTGGAAATATAACAAAATTTTCAATTCTGTAATTCGCGAACTACTAAATGTTATTTTTAGGCAGGTACTCGCCCTTATTGATAGTTGTACATTTCTATTAAGCATCTCGTCATAATCTAATATATAATGGCCAAAATAAATTTAGTGCCTTTTCTTTCTGAAAAGTAGACATTACGTGCAACAATGAAAATAATACATGATGGGATGAATTTGCTCGATAGTCCATAGAAGAGTCGGAAATTTTCATTTTTAGGTTCATCCACATATTCGTGCAGTCGCTGTTTTCGCCCTGGTAGACACAAACAATCGAGATGATACTTTCATCAACTCAACATACAGAACGTAAATATTCATGTATTATGCTGAATAACTTGAAGTGATCTGAAAAAATATATTTATGAACCAAAAACAATGTAAAAATACTAAGGGAGAAAATCAGCATACACACTTATATCCGTTTTAGGGTAAAATGTATATAATTTTATTATAAATGTATAGTAAAATTAAAACATAGAAGTGATTTCTGATGACCTACAAAGACAATGTAAAGGAAATGTAACTAAACCGGATTAAACTATAAAGTGGTGCACATATCACGCATATGCTGCATATCGGATAGCTTGCCTTTTTGGCGGCCAATCAGGAAGCGCGTTGCCTTTTTCAACCAATCGTCCCTTTAGGCGCAAACTGAATGAAGCCGTTCTAAATGGAAAGTATCTTTCATTTCGAAAAGAGTAAAAGGACGCTCGCATTTCAAGTTAAGTAACTGTTAGTTTCACTCGATACACATTTCGAAAAGAGGTAAGTAAAGTGTTATTACATAGCGGCATTTAATGAAATATGTACATATCTGCTATATTAACCACCAAACAGTTATTTTTAATGCTTGCAGCCATAAAAATATTGGTTCCAAAATATTAAGGATTACTATAGTTATATACCTTAGATCCTAAATATCCAATATCTTTATAATTGAACTACAGGTTTATTTTATCAGACATTGAAGACTTATATTGTTGATACAGCATAATTTGACTCATTTAAATCATAAAACATAGAGATAATGTATTGATTTTTCTATTTACAGATCAACCCTGCCTGACAAACTGTTGAACATTGCGAAATATTGGCAGTATCTACCATCAAAGATGACTTTGAAGTTCACCTTGCATTAAACTTTAATATAATTGAGAAAAAGTTTGTTCTGGTTACAATGTAAAGTAATGTAAAGCATTACAGGTCCGTTTATCCTCCAGTATATGTCCAGTATACACATCTGTTTATCCTTCCGTATGTGAGAAAAACAACGAGAGGAGAAGTAAGATCATAAATCTATTATTTTCCTTATCAAAGATGATTAAGTGATCGGCCACTCTTCCGGGGGTCTACCATTTGCCGGGCCGGATGTTCTCGTCAGGCCAAAAGCCGTTGGGTGTATCAACTAGTGGTTCTTGTCCTAAAAGTGTCCTGGTTTACCTTGCCGGCTGCTAAATGGACACTTGAAGCCATCTGCCACTCATTTGGACAGGGCTTCCATCATGACTTCTCGGTGGGCTGGTTTCAGTTGTCTACTGTTGATGTTTAAACGGCCGGTGGCGTGGCCCTGACTCTCCGATTAGTAGTCCTGACGTTAGCCCTAACTAGACGAAGGTCAATGGCCACCGCCAACTCCTTCGAGTCCACTGTCCCGGTAGCCACTGTACCGTCCACACCATTGTCCCCAGTTGCTTCCGCTCCGGCTACGTGGCAGGCGGATCATCCGTAACCGCCCGCCGCGCAGATCCCAGAGCAGGCTTGCTGTTTTGATTTTCGTTTGCTCTGATTTTGGAGGCACCCGTCGTTTGGCGATGCTTGGCCCACCTGTGTACAGGACCTGTCCGCCTGCCGGGTAGTCACGCTATCAACACCGACTACCTCGGCGGAGCCAGTCGGCTCATTCTCAGACCACCATCTTAGGTCATAAGCATTCACCACGTAGTCCATATTGGAGGCCATCTGTTGCTCCCCTATCCATAAACTGTACAGCGTTCAGACCGAGGACTTACTTACCGTTTAGCTGTACCAGTTTGAATTGAACCATCCATGTCTCTTTTCTTGTCCTGGCTTCCCGAGGGTCCTACCCATTCCCCCTGTATGATGTGTCCTGTGCCATTAGGGGCCCAAGACCGATGGTCCACTCCCAACCTATATTCCTTTTGGGATTGCCACCGCCATACATTGCAGAGTGAACCTGCTGGTACTTGCGCACCAACTATACAGCACTATACACTGTTTGTGGATCCTGCATACAGACGTTAAAGCCTGCATCTGTGTCCAACACCTTACGACTTTGTTATCTTTACGGTCACACAGTTTTCAAAGCTGGCAGGCACTGGTAAAAGATTCGTCGTAAACCGCGCTTCGGAACATAACCCGCACACAATTTTAAGATAGCAAGAAAATGGGATACCAAGGAAGATAGACATACCTTTCATATGTATGATAAAGAGTTCTTTCGTCCATTCTATCTATAATACTGTTTTCAGGTAACATATAATACTGAGCTTTCTTGAGAAACCTGTAGTTGTGGCAACTGCGTCTGATCAGCATCTGTGAGTTATACATATTCATAGTTTCAGGTTCATTTGTGAACGGGCAGCTTCAGGTTTTAGCAATAACATGTAATTCAACAACAGAAATGAATTTGGAACACGAGCTTTTATACCAGAACTAAGTGGTGACAACTTGTAAAATAGGGTTGTGTTTATAGAACTGTCATATATCAGTAGCAACAGAAACAGTGTCTAAGATGAAGCAGTGACAGACATCTTCGTGACAAGTTAAACTCGTATCCTCCATTTTAAAATGTATATGTTCTTAACTAATAAGAGAACTCGGATGCTTGAACTCAGTTCTGTCTTTGTAAGAAAGTATTTCATCTGACATGAAGTATCAAGTAGCATATATGTTCTGTATATAAAGCGATGTCTTAAGATTGATCGCTTCTCATACGCAACCCCCAAAATATATACAGTGGCGCCCACGTTTTTGTTCCGTTTTTGTCATAGTTCTTACCGCGTTGAAAACGCCGGGTAAACACGGTCAATTTCTCGCGTTTTAACGTAAAAAAACATTATTTCATAGATCTTCTTCCTACTGTTCATTAAACAGCTAGCTATGATTTCTCTATATATCCCCCAGAAATGATAATTTATGTCCCGTTCAAGTTTTCGTTTACTATTTTCTCGGCCATATATTTCTTTCACAAGAATCTGTAAGATGCAGGATATATAAAAGGCATGTATGATAGCAATACAACCATATAATCTATTCGTTACATACAACAACAACCAGAATGATGTTGACATGCTCAAAGTTGGTCTTTACATGTAAGGCTTCTGTAGCATACAGCCATTCAGGTAAGGGATAAAGTTTCGGAACATCCAAAACAAGGACCTATACTAGTATACACATGTATACATTGTAGTGGTCTAATTGATTCGACGTTGACGCCTGTGAAATTTTTTTTTGATGGGCGATTTCTTCTGAGGTTTGACAACTATGAAAATATCAGATAAAAATAAACGGGTCAAAACGACGAGCCGAATGCATTAGGCTAACATTGCAGTTCTAATAATTTGTAAAAATAGTCAGGTGAAGCAATGCCAGTACCTGACTTTATGAGCATCCCAACTGAACAGCAAAAGTAACTCCAGGGAGAAAACCCTGAAATTTGGTCCTACCGGGATTTGAACACAGACTAACCAAGTGAAAGGTGGACACCAAACTACATCATTAAAAAGCAAGCACAATAGCAAGGCTGTCGAAAGTAGCCTTAATCACTAAACTCTTCAAGATTTAGCTTCTTTGTCAGGAGACGGGCATCTATGGGTTAGGGTTAGGGTTATTTTAGGCATTTATTTTTGGCTAAAAATATTAAATGTTTTATTTTTTCAGATGGGTTAATGATATATCGAAAATAACATAAAAATTGACGAAAATACACCTCCCCGCTAGGTAGCGCTTTTAGCTCAGTTTCCATGGAAATATCACTTCGCCGTATTTTTTATACAAACGTCAATTAGTCACGGGACTGTCATGCAAAATATCTTAAATCTGCGTTGCCTTTTTAAAAAATGACCCGATTTCTGGGAGAAACCCGCGAGCTACCTGAAACGCAGACAAAACTTTCACATAATTGGAATAATAGAATATTTTTCAGGAAGTTGATCTGTCTGACTGAAATCCATTCATGGAAGTTAAAAAAATCTAAAAGAACTGATAGTCACTAACTTTTATTAAAATTATATCAATCAATGTATTATATCTGAACTGTTCCTTTCCTGTGATAGTTTTTTGTTAAACATTTATTTAATATTTAATATTTATATACATAAAATTATACCTTAAACAGGTTAAAAAATACATTGATGCTACTAGATATTCAATGTATTCAATATACATGTGTCTGTTGTATATAATAATGTACTTCTAATACATGTGTATAAATGATCAGTTATACAGATCTTTGTTAAATGTGTTCAAACATCTTACGTCAACGTATTATACTTAAAGTAATGATACATGATTTCAAATTCTGTTGTAAATACACTTAACGAAACTTCTAACGCCCCCTAGTTTTTTCATTGTATATCAACACAATTTCTACAGATGCATTTGAAGTAATGGCAAATAATGTTATGTAATAAATTCGCCCATTTTTAACTCTGTTCTCCGACTTTCCAAGAAGGTGAACAATATGTCTTAAGTTGCTCGTGTTCAACTTAAAATAATATAAGTGTCCGTAATTAGACGACCAGTCGATATCTTTAATTGAAAAACATAGAATGGCCCGAATATCAAATCAAGATACGGCGAGGTCGATAGGTATTTTAGAAAGCAGCGCGCAACAAAAAGAATTTTTTACATTTACTTTTCGCTTATTTACGGTATTAGAAAATAAAAATCTTCTTATTTTCATTTTTTCAAGTAGATGTTTTCAATTTACTATCCCAGGTGATTTGTATCTATCTCATAATTATTTTTAAATTTTGATATGAATTGACAATTCAAGTTTACTTTTGGCTTACTGTCTGTTCATCTGTTCGAACACTTTATTTGTGGCAAAAATTAAACTTTTTTAGATTTATTTCCATAATTCTGTAACAAAGTGCTGTACATCATTTGAATTCTCAAGAGATACTATAGAAAGTATCATTATATTGTATTGACTCAAAGTTCAATTTAAAATAAGTGGCGTTAAAGTCGCGAAATGCGTTATTCGACCTTACCTTGTGTCAAAATGCGCAGTATACGTTTAAATAGTACAGGAATCATTACAGAATAACGCGGTCACACGCGCTGTTCAGATTACTTAGCCGAAATACTTCGCAAAAATTATTTTTGAATTTGTAATTTGTTAAAATTTAATACTGATTTTATGAACTTGTTCTATTAAAAGTAACATTATGTGATATTAGATAGACGGAAATCGATTATTTTTGTAATATCTTAGTGGGCAGATAAATACAACTTTTTTGTGAATTTCAGTTTGTATGGTCATGTCATAGAATCGATCGTAAAACAAAGAGCTGATGTCGAAAAAGTTTGAAAGTTTACAGTCATTTTGGAGATATAATGTTTGTGATATGTTCTAAATTTCATAACGACTTGTTTCCTATTAGCTGACTTATTGCACGATATATACTAAAGGGCGTTAGAAGTTTCTATTAGTGTACTTAATAGATATTATAATCTAATGACCAGTTCTCACTTATGAAAAATGACTTATAAATGCTAAAATCTACTGTTGGTAGCACAATATTTACAATAAGTATTCTGGGTCGGATATTTGATATCCTAAGATAAGGAACCTTAAATTTCGCATACTTCTCCGGATTCCACATTTATTGAAAAGGTTTTTAATTTTCATCCAGAATGTATTCACCTCTGAACAGATTATAAAGACGTTGTTATAGTCTTCTGTTTCATTACATTTAAAGCACATCGGAGAAGGGGATATTTTCCATAAGTACCGTGTCTCTCTACTTGTGAATATTCTGTTCATCAATTGTTTATGTTTATCATAAGGAATTGCTTTCATAAAGTTGTAGACATCAGCCCAAATAACTCTGTCTTCAAACGTTTCCGACCAGTATTTATGTACATATGGCTTTGTGAATTTTGTTTCGACTAATATTTTATATATTGCTTTTGTGTTTAGAGACTCTATAGGTGATCATTCAATTTTTACTTCAAGTGATGTTTTTACTTCTGTTTTGTAGGAATCCTGTTTTTTCATCACTTCTTTCTTATGCCTTGGAATAGCTTGATACAGCAAATTTAACTCAACCACGCAGTTTTTTTATCTGTCAATTATCTAAGAATGATGTGTTGATCAATTTCCCCGTTTGCATTTGAAATGTCATTTAGGAAAATTATATCAGAATCTATCCAGCTATTAAAAAACAAGCATTCACTTTTTAGTTTAACATGATGGTTTCCCAATGTCATTTGCGTTCTGATCCATTGAAATGATTTATTATTATGATTATTCTTGTTATTACTTCTATTAGTCTGATACTGATCATTATTTTTATTGGACATCGTTGTAGCCTGAAGCCACAACTCAATCAAGTTTTTATAAAAATCTGGGATATTGTTTAGGTTTAAACTTTTAACACTATCGAAATAAGTGTATAAATAAGAGTGTTACTGAAAGAACTTTTAAAGAAGTAGTTATGTATCAGTTTCCAGCTCACTTTAGATTCATCTATGAGACTCTTAACCCATTTCAATTTTATAGTCATGCTGTATGTTTTTATATTAATCATACTGATTCCGCCACGAGTTTTATCACCGGTTAGGTTAGTTCGTTTTACTTTTTCTTGTTTACATTTCCATACGAACTTAAATAGCATGGTGTTTATTTATTAAATAAGCTCTTTTGAAGCAACTAATGATTGACATAGATAAGTAAATTTTGGCACTTACAACGTTTTTTATCTTTGAACCTTACCGTACATGATCATTTTACGTTTTTGCCAATTTACTATTGCAATTTTGCATTCCTCAATTTTGTTCACTCCTGTTTGGTGTTGCGCATTTATCGGAATCATTTCCGAAATATATACATAATGCTGTTATAACGGGTTTTTTTTTTGCCAATTACGTGTCCAACTTTGTCCGATTTCAATTTATTACGCCCAATCCACATGGTTATCCACATGGCTTCTGTTTTGTTTCTATTTAGTTTCAACCCAGAATGCTTTCCAAATAGTTCAATAATTTTTAATGAATAAAGTTGTATCATCAGCCAGTTGTGAAAATTTGAAACTTGTTCTACTGTCTTTGATTTGTATTTTAGTAACATCGTTTGCGCTACGTATTCTAAGAGCCAAAACAGCAGAGAGCGGACATCCTTGATTTATTCCTCGACAAAGATCAAACGTTTCTGACCTGTAACCATTATTGAAAATACACGCTTTGATGTCGGTATACATAATTTTAAGTTCAAAAAGTATTTCGTGTTTTTTCTCCTTCTATAAAATTTAATCGTGACGTAATTTGTGATTCTTTAGCTTTAATATCATATAATGCTTGAGTCATATAATTCTTGGATTTAATTTTCCAAACTATCTATTTCCACTTTAGAAGCATCTGATTCAGATAATGTACTTTTGTGTAGACGTGTTAAAAAATTTTCCAGCTCATGAATGATGTCGCGTCTTTTTTTCTCTTTTTTTTTCGAATATTTAATCGACGCGTCTTTAATCTCAATCTTACAAAGTTCCCATAAGCCATTTTTTGATGAAATATTTCCATATATTCTTTAAGACCTATTGAGTGTGTCTACAATCAAGCGCTTGTATTTACGATTTTTTAAAAATACATGCTTTTCTATTACCAGTAGCCCTGTTCACGTTTGGACGGTTTCAAAACCCTTAAGGAAATCGCTAGGTGATCAATAAATTTTATACATGCTGGCCTAATATCTGTATTGTGAATAAGAAGTGTACAGACATCGACAAGATTATTTGATAATTAAAATTGATAGAAAAACTTTTAGCTTATAGTTTGCTCTGTTACTAGTTATGTTTACCAAGTAAGAAGGCACTCCTTGATTTTTTCAAAACACTTTCTTTTTATTAGTCTTGAATGTTCACTTCCTGGCCTAATGTTAAAGACAAATGAAATGAAATGTGAGATGTGTAGCCTATGTGACTTATAGCCTATGCGTTTTTGGTACGTGGCATTCCCTGTTTGATATTATTTTTGTTTTTATAAGACGGACCCGGTATTGGGAAGTGATAGAC
>JAUMHA010070535.1:0-18843 GCA_032359765.1 Saxidomus gigantea
ACAATAGTATAGCAATTATTATGCACAGGTAGTTAAGCTTAAAACAGTCAACCATTTTGAAATTCCTTAGTGTAAATATAGCAACAACTAGTTCAACTAAAAGTAGAAACATATACAAGCTATTATTAAACCACGCGCTTTAGATCAGATCACTGATAAAAGTAGCTTAACTTCAACTAAGCATATATAGTCGCGATTATTTCTCGAAACACATAAAACGCTGCTTACATCAGTATAAAAAGACGATGTACTTTAGTCAGGGTCACAATTAGGGTTCAAATTTACGAAACTGTATCTCTCCTTTGAAGGATTTTGTGGAAATTTTGTCAGATGTTTGTCTCATCTAGAACGCTCACAACTACAATTCTATTATCACCGACTCAAGGACAAGTCCATTTTCAGGGTCAAAAGTAATCTCTTCTTTAATGCATCTAGACATTTCTTAGTTTATACTTATTTATTAATTCTCGATTGCGAAACAAGTACTTATATTAATCGCTCTCGAGACTCATTCCAGATGGATTCAACCTCGAAGAGAGAGAGGCAATGTAGAATTTTTGTGTCTTGCCTAAGGACACTACCGACATGGCGATGGTAGGGATCGAACCCGGGGCCCTTCGATCCTGAGGCGGGCGAACGCGCTACCATTGCGCCACGGCCATTTCTTTCCGGCTGCCTTGAAAGTATTGTGTTTGTAGTCTCTACTTGATTTGTTTATCATATTCAAACACAATTCCTTGGTTTATTTAAGAAGTATTCTGTCCTCTCATACTTTCTAAAAAGAACTGCTTTTTGATACTAGAATCCCAGTTTATATATCATAAAGGCGCATTACAATGTTTGGTATTTCTTCTCTCAAAATGTACCTCATTCTGTACATGGAAATCTCTCATAATGAAAATTTTAGTGTTTCACTCTGCTTTAATTGATTAACACAGAGATACATGTTATCGTTGATACACTTATTTACCTATGCTAAAGTTATAGACGATATTTGAGATATAACACATCGTCTTATTTTACTTAATCAATGATTTTAGAATGTAAACAAGCAATCTTTCAAGTTGTAAATGTTTTCTTAGTATGCCTTATTTCATGTCGGAAGAACATACTGTGAAACAAAACAAAGAAAACATGTATAGATTATTATTGTTTAATTGATTAATGATAAATAATAAGCACTCTAAATTTTATGTTTAGAATGTTCTTGTCATCCTAGGTTGTGAGTGTCGTCACTTGTACTTCAGATTTGTTATTTTCTTCTTCAGTTCTTCTAAGTGCGCGTGGACCCATGCAATCTATTAAATTAATGTAATTATCGATCACTAAGTTTGATTAATGTAATCGACCAAAATATTAGAATATATTGTAGATTCTCAAACTAAAACATGATTCATTTTCATCAAAGTTGGTCGGATGCATCAGAATGCAATATATTTGTGCATATTGTAATTTGAGATCATATGGTTAAAGGTCAAGGTCACAGGGGCTTGTATTGTGAAATGATATTGTCCACTCTTCATCTCTAAAACTGTTTCTTGGATTTTCATATAACTCGTTGGAATACATCAGTATGATGTGTAATTTTGTATATTGTAATTTAGGGTCATATGATTAAAGGTCAATGCCACAGGGGCCTGAAATGTAAAAAACAACTTGTCCGCTCTTTATTTTCAAAATATTTAGTTATATTTTCATAAAGCTTGCTAGGAAGCATCAGTATGAAGTGATTATATGCATATTGTACTTTTGATTATTCATATGGTCAAAGGTCAAAATCACAGGAGCTTTTATATAGAAAATATGCTCTTTATCTCCAAAATCCCTTATTGGAATTTCATTAAACATGTACCTTCGGGAGTGATGGAGACAGGAGCGGCGGAGACATGTGTTGTTTCTTCAAAACAAAAATCTATACTCTGTAACATAACAAATATACAGGAGATAAGCGCGTTACATAGTATGCATGGACTCAATTCAGATCAATTGGTTTGCTTTGTTTGCTTAATTTAGTTGAATGAAATCTGTGTTCTAAATTTTTGCGTTTTAAAATTCTTTGCAATTCTAAAATACGGAAAACATATTAATATAGTCTTACGTTTCTAGCGCATAGCAACAGGCGTATCTCGTGCACAGTAACACTTGACTTCGATTTTGTTGCCTTTTTTCACAAGTTTGCAGCTGCTAGATACATGGAATTTTGATCCGCGTATCCATCTTGGAGAATACCAATAAATTAAGCCACAACAACACTCTAATATGAGAAATCCGTTCTCCATCCCATAGAAATGGCAATCGTCCCAATGTTCTTTGTAAGGATCAAATACATTTATGTCGCCCATTTTTGGTTTTATTTATGATCACCCCGGTAGTATATGACATATGTTCCACTGCTCATTATTTGTCATTATAATGCTATATATAGGACATTACTGTAGGAGGACGTCTTTTGAAGTAACTCGACCTTCTTCTATTTGAATTGCCAATGAAAACACGACACGCTAACAAATTCAACAGCCTCTTTCAGTCATTGGATATATTTTTGAAAATCAATAATGATCTACCATGGCATTTTATACATCCCCGAATTTCAGTCGTTTTGGTCAGTGCACAAAATGAATGCATATATTTCAAACTGCAATAGAACTGTCACTTGAAAAAGCTAAACTAAGCAGGTACAGGTACAGTTAGGTACGGAAAACAGAATTGACAGAAGTGAGGCATTTTAAAGTATTGTTGTGATCTATTTACCAAATCTAAATACTGACAGAGAGTTTGCAGTGTCCAAGCAGCAACACTGTTTACAGATATTTGGATCATTGAAGTATCCTTCGATTATAAAAACAATTGTACTTTGAGTTTCGCATGTGTTTAGCTGGGTAGTTAATATAAGCGGAAGCAAGTCAAACAATATATTTCAGTGGCATTCCTATTTTTAAAAGAGAGAATGTACTGTGGCTTAATTGAATAGTGATTTGCTTATAACTATGTACTTTAGGTACTATTATGTACTTTATCAAGTCCTTGACTTTGGAAAATAAATTTTGACAACGCTTGAACATTACCTATCACAGCTTCGGTTAGCCTGGTCATTTTACCAGTGTCATTATATTTGCGATACAAAATTGTGCCGAGTTTTTTTAGTTTGGTTTGTTCTTAGACTGACTGACTCTACAGGATTAAGTAGGTACATGTGTGTTGCTTTTCACCAAAATGACTTTCTGAAACTTATTTTCAAAGGTGTGGCCGCTTGCGAGTTCTGTGTTTTGAACTGTTTTTGGGGTATCATAATTCAATTAGAAATAGTATAAACCAATTTAAATATTTTACCAAGTAAATCAAAGTGAAGTCAGATAGAGCGTCAATCATTTTTATTATATATCAAGGCATACAAATGAATGAAAAGAATATAAACATTATATAGAAATAAACAGCAAATTTGAACTTATGTTTACTTCACAATAATACATTTTGCATTAAAAAAGGTGCTCAACAAATATTGTGTATTTTGAAAGATTTAATTTTGCTTTCGATAGTTGTTTCAGGAAATGTCTTCATGTCGCTTCTCGTTCACACTTCAGTTTACGATGCTGTTCATGCGTAGTTATCAATTCGTTCTTTTTTCATTAATCTGTAAAATAATTTTTCATATTTTCATTACAATGCAATACAAATTTTAAAAGAGATGTCTCAGGGTTTAATTTTCTGATTTTATACACAATTTATCTATTAGTATACTATTGAAGTAGGAAAAAAACATCATATGTATACCTTAAATATAATCACATTTATCCAATTTTTTTTGGACAGTAACAAATCTTTTCCAATTTAAACCGTCCATGAAGTGAACGCTTTTGTTCATAACGACATCTCTGATCCACATGTATTTCTACACCATCATTGAATTCTTCAATGTTTATCATTGTCTTTTTAACAATGTATTCTTTATTGCTTTGTTGTCCACAGAGGCATTTCCTCACGAGCACATAAATCGTACCCTGCGAGGTAATTATAATACTGCCAGAAAGTTTAGCAAATTCACAATTAGCAAGATCATGAAACTCAAAAGCAGGTTGTATCGACTGCACAAATTTTGATTTCCAGTCCTCTACTTCATTGATATCCGCCTGCATAGCCATTTTACTTCTATAAAAAGTAATAATTTGGGAACTAACTTCAACAACTACAGACTGCTCTAGTCAGCAATGGTCAAACACGTTTATTTTATAGCAGGCATTTCTGGAAATTTTGTTTTAAAATTAAACTATTATTAGTTGGAATACTGCTACTCATACACCATAACAGTGTATATAATTGCTATTATTGCTATTTTTAGATAACAACATTTTAGACCATATTTCCAAACAACTTCAGATAGCGAAGTTTATTTTAATATTGTGACTCATACAATTGTCATTTAGCTCATGTTCTGTCGTAAACTAGGCTTCCCAGTTTCAATGATACGATTATCTTGGCAATTATCCAAACAATATTTAAATATAGCTTACCTGATTTCCACATGACGTCGATAGCTATATCTTCATTTTCTGCATACACAGTTTTTAGTTAGGACGAATTTTTTATTTGGGTGCTCTTGCTGAACAAATTCACAGTTGCTATTAAAATGTATACTAAAACCGTCTTTTTCAATCGAAGGAGCTTCGGACCGTTCAACTGATTTTAGTTTTCCACATTCACACTGTCTGTATAAACAGAAACATTCTTTTCCATTGATATTTCCTTTTTCTTGCTTGTAACGACAGTTAACATTAAAATGATTTTCAGAGTACTCCATGTCGTATTTGCTTAAAAACGTCTTTAATAAGTGTTCGTGCTGTGCTCTAACAGTTAAAGCAAGAATATAACCACATCTATTGATATTCACGAGATTCCGAATCTGCAGTTTATACAAATGACTTTGTCAACAAAATTCACTGCTTAAAACTATTTTTCCTTATTCTCAAGATTTGTTGAACGCATTAAATTGTTTATCGAGTATATTCAAGTTAAAGCAGATATGCAAGCTTTATCACGGCTATTGAACATGTTAATACCGCGCGCCAAGTGTAGATACAGTACTTAACGTGTACCAGCTAGTCATGTTGAAATAGGATATTATCGGCTGTGACACGGAGTAGATATCTTTATGAGATAAAATAATTTTTAGAGTTTACAGTCTTGTTGCAAGATTGAAATAAAAAAAATAATAAGAAAGTTTCCTCTTCAAGAACTGTATCACTCGATGGAAGGTACACATGTTTCAAATGTATGAGAAGTTGACCAAGACGATTTATGCTATATAGGAAAATATTACGATCATATTTATATCAAAAACAATAAACAGAATAGAAGAATTCATTACAGTATCTTGTTAATAACATCAAAGCATGATTGACTCAACAAAATCGAATACTTCTACAATGATAGTTAGAATATCAATAAAATAATAACATTATGATAAATATAATATTGAAATAAACCACATGCAATTACAACAGACACGGTGACTTTCGCTTAGTTTACTATAACAAGTACTTTTAATGTAAAAGGATTTAATCAACTTGGAAGAGCGTTGCTTATGATGATGAGGATATATATAGCAATAATAATAATAATAATAATAATAATAATGATATTTTATTATCATGAAAAATAGTCATAAAAGTAGAGTAATCCGAATGAGAGGATAAATTTTCTTTCAGAGAATTTGATTTGTGTTAACTCAAGTATTAAATTAATTAAAACATTTTATTACAAGACCAACAAAGTTAGCAATGATAATAATACAGAGAATATAAACAACATATTTTTTTTAAGTTATGCTTTTTTACAACGTCTCAACAGGAATATATTGTATTTTAGCTATAACTATTTTGTTGACAGATCGGAATACACTGCTGTCTGTTTTCCTTTCACAGGTGTTGTCTCTACAAATAACTTAAAGTTCAAGCAACACGTCAAAACTCTCTTGGTAGTGTTATCAAATTATATTCCTGTACATACACCTCAGGACTATCATTTCACAAAATCAGTGTACATGTATTTGATTATAGCTGATTCAATCAATGTCATGATGCAGTTAGATTTAGAGAATATACAACAACGGACGTTGTTTTTATTCCGTTTCTTGTTACACCGACGATGTTTGTTTTAGTTTATATCATATTTGCTTTCAAATATTTTAAGATAGCAATTAAATTATATAGAAAAGATATTCTCATTGCAAATCTATCTCCTTTCTTGCGCACCCTCTACTAAGCAAAAGCATATTTTTTAAAGCTTATATGAATGATGGTGTAACCCGTTGCGGTAAAATTCAAAACGACATCTATTAGAAACATGGAGCTCAATACCGTCCCCAAACTCATTTAAACTTATATCGTATATGTCCTTCAAGTCCGTCCTGTCAAGTCGTTCCTTCTTACAATTGCAAGCACGGATAAGTACACATACTTTCCTCCAATGTTCACTCAGTTGTATTCCTCTTCTTACCAAATACCGACATGGGTGTTTTGATTTATAATGAATTTCATATTCGTTCATCATGGCCTGTTCTATCGCATTATTTATATCCGCCATTTTAATTTCGTCTGTCAATTTCAGTGTTTAAAGCTAGTTTAAACTATACTTTCCTGAAAGGCTGAACCGAATTATTGGCATGCAGAAACATTTTATATAGTTATAATGGATCGAAATGCGTCACATATGGCGCCATATGTTTCGGGTGAGAAGTTTTCAATAGTTAAATTTAAAATATTCAGCGGAAAATAAGAATAGTAAGAGAGATATTGTGATAGTGAGGTAAAATATTCCAGTAAACATTTTCATAATATTTTTGTAGAAACAATTTCATTTCTTTACCGCCTACACCTTTTATCAATTTTCTACTCAAAATAATGAAAAGCAATGTATGTCCAGCTCCTATACTATTACTTTTACAGGAGTGATGGTTTTCATGTTATTTACGCTGTAACAGGACGTGAAAGTACGTGTTACATACAAAACAAAAGGTTTAACTGATGTACATTGCAAAAGCAGGTGAAGTTTCTAGGTATAACGACAGCTGTCACCGTATACGTGACTAATGCTACAAAAGTGGTGTCTTTCAGTCTGTGACATTAACCTTGAGGGTGTGGACCCAATATTTAATCTTCATGTGCTGAATAGTTGTGCCAAATTCTAAAAGTTACGAACCCAAACCGGAGATGAGCCTATGCATTTATACGGGATTCTAAAACATTGGACTTATAAGTGTGACCTTAACCTCCAAGAAAAATCTTAGGACTTGCGCATCACGTCATCTCCGCGTGATCAACAATTGTGCCTTGTTATTTTGAAATCCTGCTATACATAATTTGTATATACAGGGTTCCATGACCTTTAAACTCTAAGTATCACCTTGACCTTTGAGATAAGGTCAAAGGTATTGCACGTGACACATTGTCTTGATGTGCGTAACATTTATGCCAAGTTATTTGAAAATCCTTCAATGCAGGACAGAAATAAAGTCTGGACACAAATGTGAACATTTATATACAGGATTCCATTACCTTTAAACTCTAGGCGTGACCTTGAACTTTCAGATAGGGACGTGGGATTTTCACGCGACACGTTAATTTCATGTGCTGAATATTTAAGCTTTATGATGTTTAATTCCCTTCCCGTATGACAAAGTTACAGTCCGGACACGAATGTGTGCATATGTACAGGACTTTGTGACCTTTAAACTCTATGTGTGACCTTAAAGTTTGAGGGTCTTGCCTGCGACTCGTTGGCTTAACATTTGTGTCATGTTATATGTAAATCCCTTCATGCAAGGCAAAGTTACAGCCAGAACACGAAAATTGGACGGACGGACGAACAAACATGCTCGCCTTTTGGGGGCATGAAAAAGACTATAATAAAATCCTGTAAAAATTTCAAATATTCCTTCTTATTGGGAAATAAAAGATTCAGCTGTCTACAAAATATGGTTTATTTCTGACCTATGAACGTATAAGGCATGTCACATGTGAATATAAAATGTAACATAAACATAATAGTATTTTTTTTAAATGGAAACTTATTTATTCTATTTTTTGTTCTTGTTAAAGTTATGAGCGAGTTGCTAAGCCAGTAGAAACCATAAGCCGATTTTTTCCAAGAATTTTATAAAATCTATGATTTTTACACAGTGTACAAATAATTTTAAGTAAATATTTAAAAATTATGCGCTCACATAAACGTCATTTAAACGTCTGGAAGTAACAAGTACTAAAAATACAACAAAGAGAAACTAGATGTTAGTATATTTATTGATGAAAACTGTACACTTATAATAACATTTTCTAAAACATTTAATCAAAGCATTCTTTTCTTCTTTGGCGGACGCTGTATCAGAGTTTTTGCAGTGTAAATACTCTTTTTGAAAAATGTTTTAAAATGAAGGCCTCTTTCCCAAATGTTTATTTCCTTGTCTTTGCTCAGGTTTTCAAGATGAAACCAACTTCTTGGGGTACCCAGTGGCCAAGTCTTGCGTTTAGACAACTGAAAAGAAAAGACAAATGCAGTAATAATACCTTTCAGTTTTTGGTCATAGTCAAAGGTATCAAATACGATGTCAAAATATTTACAGAACCCTTGAATATTTAACCATGAGTAAATAGTCATGCTTTCACATAGGTAGTCAATTTTGCATTGTAGAGTGCATGCAAGATAAGTTTATTAAATCTACATATTTCAATGCTGGCAACTGTAGCCTAATAAAGCCTGGCCATTAAGATTGGCCATTACCATCTAAACGTTTAATGTATAGATAAATAGATATACTCACATACAGTCTAAGTTTAACAAGAGAATCAAAATTGCGACACTACAATAAGTCAACCTGAGAAAAAAGGTTTAAGTTTGATAAGTAATACTTGTCAAATAAAACGATGTTAGTTTAACATCAATGTAAAGCCTTTCGTTATAGACTTGTATTAACAAAGTTACAGTGGATGACGCTATCAGTCTTCCTTCTATTAATATGTTCTAATTTAAATTGATAAAAAAGCCGAAGGTAGGATTATTCTTTTGAAAAAATGTATGTATTCCTAATATGAAACTTATGTTGAACAGTTTTAACTTCGAATTAAATATAGCTAGAATTTTACAATACGTAAACTTACCATTCATAGGATGAGCAGAATCATTTGTAAGCGGCGCTACACACCCATTGCAGTACTTATGTAATACATATGCTGTTCCCTGGTGCCTTTTTTCTTTCTTTCTGGTCCATCTGCACCCGGGATAAAAGTGTACTTCTTTTCCATCCATTTGATCGAGAGTTCCGTCGTTCAAAAGGTTTTTTCTGTCCTTGTATGGAGAACTACATTGGCATACCCTGATGTGTATATACACAATTTGTCCTTTGCTTTCTCCCTTAACGCGCTTGTATTTGCAATGTTTATTACAATGATTTTCCGTTTGACTGGTTGGTGTAGCTAAGTAAACACCTAGATCAGCTTGGTCCTCATCAGAGCTACTAGAAGCATTCCCTTGGGGATAGTTCATGTCTGTTTACAACGACTTGTTGCTCGTTAATTGTGTACAACAATTGCCGCTGGAAATTAAATGGATATTTGTGTCATCGTGGACCATTTTGATTGGCTTGATTGTGAAGTTTGGATTTCCAACGAGAAAATTTTTATCAAGTCAATATGATACTATTTTAAGAAATTGAATCACAAAATTTCCGTGATCTTCAATAGTTTATGTAGGGAATGTTGTGACCGGTGAGGCGTTATCGCTTAAAATTGATTTTGACATTATTTTGTCAATGACATACGGTACAAAGTTGATTCTTTATAATAAAACTTAAACAAAACAAAACAAGAAGTGCGCTTCAACGTCATTTCAGTAACAAAGAGTAATGATGTCTCCCACCCCCTGACTTGGGTGAGACATATTGTTTTTGCCCTGTTCGTCTGTATGTATGTCTGTCCACCTGTCTGTCATACTTCATTTGCGCTCAATAACTTAAGATCCGAATGACACACAGTCTTAGCACGTCAAAGGATGATCATTCTTATTGAGTAAACGATCCCCACTGTTTTTCAGGTCAGTAGATCAAAGGTTCAGGTCAAAGTGACCAATGAAAATGGTTTCCGCTCAATAACTGGATATCAATATGACCCGCAATTTTTCAAACTTCACAAGGTGATTGGTCTTTTTAGAGTAAGCGATACATGTTGTTTTTTGGGTCTGTAGGTCAAAGGCTAAGATTCATGTACCCAATCTATAAAATCATGTCCTCTTAATAACTTGAGACCTATCTGACCCACATTCTTCAAACTATACTGGATGATTGTTCTTATTGAGTAATTGGTCAATAGATCCGATCCTTGATAATCGTTTCCGCTCAATAACAGGAGATCCGTTTGACCAACATTCTACAAACTTCACAGGATGATTGATCTGATTAAGTAAATGTTATTTTTGTGGTCAGTTAGTCAAGGAGCACAGTGACTTTTGAAAATCATATCCGCTCAATTTGTCGAGATCCATATGATCCACAGTCTCCAAATTTCATTGAATGAAGTGCATGAATTATATTTATTGTTTTTGTGTCACAGTGACGTATTAATTAAATTTCCCCTATCGCAAATCAATGGGGGAGACATTTATGTTTTTTTTAAAAACAAGTCTATTTTATACCTTCTCTATTTTATTTGAAAATACACCAAGCATAACATTTAATTGACATGCAGATAATTCACCTATTTTGCACGGAACATTACCACTGCGGTGTGCATTTTTCGTCATTTGCATCGGCTTAATCTCAATCAATACTCTTTAGGGTCCATGATATAGAGAGTGCATGCAATTTTGTGTAGACTTTAGAAGGTGCAATAACTTCTAAATAGTCAGCATATAAAACAGTTGGCTTTGTCGTTATAATCTGTGTGCATTGTAAAAAAAATATACTCTGAAAAAAAAATCATATTAAAAACAGTGTAAAGCATATTCATATACAAGCTATATTTAAAATTTGTAACCTATAATACAAATTAATTTTCAATCATGATAAAATTGTGAGAATTATTCTATAGCTATTTTATATATCCAAGCGTCAACGTTTATTTGCAACACGTGACCGTACAATATATTACCATATTGGACGCACGTGCGTACAAAAAAACTGTATTTTTTCCATATTTGGACGGTGCAACAGTCCCATGTTATACATACGATAAAGGCCGAAACGTGTGAAAATGACCCGAATTAAAATCGGGTGAAGTAGGCGCTCTATGTACAGAGTTTGTTTAAGCGTCTTGAAATCAGGATTATTTGTCGCTTGCTTGTAAATACAAAAGGGTAAAAGTGCAAGTCATGGCAATGCTGTCAAATTTGAATATATTCACAAAATTAATCGCTGGTATCTTTTATTGAAGGAACTACAAGGAGCGGTCACCTTCCACCGATGTCAACTCTTTCCAACGGTCTCTTTGATTTCCCCAATGCATTTTCTTCAATAATTTACCTCCCACTAACTGTCACCTCCAAACTCCAGCCAATATAGAGTAAAAAGGTTATTTAGGGCCTAACATTGTTCTGAAAAATATATATTTGCACTCGTACTAAGCTGGTAAAATACAGAATAGACAGAAATACAACATTCAGTGAATCATTTTAAATTTAAACTAAAATAAGATAGATATAGAATAAAAAGGTTATTTAACATTGTACTGTACAATACACGATATTTTTGGACTCGTACCCAGCTGAGAAAACCATATTGGATTTCGAAGCTGGGTACTCGTCCAAATATATCTCCGTATTGTACAGTACAATGTTAAATAACCTAATAATAACGGACGCTTGTCATATTTATGATACATATATGTTTACCATTGATTGTTTTGCAGAAAAATATATCACAAAAAGGTAATTGTTTTGCTTTAAATATTTACCAAGAAACTCGTTATGTAATGTCAATTAATCCCTTTTTGTTTTTCTTTAAGTTTTATTAACATGACTTGTTAATGTTTACTTGAACCGCCATATATAATTTAAGTATGAAACATTCTATCCTTGTTCAGAATCAATAATATTCTAAAAAAACTCCACTTTAGTCATTTGCTATAAATAATATATGTTTTGTTAAAAAAATGATAGTAAAGTTGCTTTCTAGCTCAATTTTCCTGAAATATTTTAGAAAACAGGTAAAAATGAAGGCTTCCCACGCTTTAGTTGCGGTTGAAAATTCGTTTTTCTATTTTTCTATCCACTATGTTTGTATAAGTGCGTAGTAAAGTTTTTCTTATAGTAGATGCACTGTCGAAGATTCAGTTTCATGTATACGATTTTTGAACCACTGCAATAAAAAACAAAACTGCAATAAACATGTGAAATATAGTAGGCTATAGATGAATGAAAACTATAGTATTGAGTTGTTTCAGCACTAGTTACGTCTATTTAATGTAGGTAATGAAAATAAGGATTGTAATGTACACTTCTTTTGACAAATACTTACTAAAATTTAATAACTTAATAATTTATGTACAAATTTATAGAATTTGATATTTTTCAAAAGTGTTCCAAAACTAAGTGTTACAATTTATAAATGTGTTACATTTATTTCCATTGCTTATGCATGTATTAGAAAAAGGATACGTGTAAGTCTATTCAAATTGTTGTATTTAACTTCACAATAATGAACCATTTGTTTTTGCTTAAATTCAATGAGCAGCAGACATTTCATATGTATAAATTTACTACTTTTTCCATTGTATAATATAATTAAATATATTAAATTTATTATTTGTATACTGACTGTTCGTTGTACAAGTATATGCATATTTTCCGTAATAGGAAGCAGTGCATCCTTCACTGTCGCAGTTGGCACTTAGTGTATATATTTTCTGCCCCATACTCCATTTTTTGAATCGTTCCCATTTACAACTTCGGTGGTAATGGACATCTTTGCCATCAAATTCTTTCTTGTCCATGTTTTTACGTCGAAGATAGCTCATGTCTTCATATTCACCGCATTTGCAAACTCTTATGAATATGAAAACATCCATGCCGCGGATTGTCCTGTGATGCCATTCATATTTACATCGATTGTTGTAGTGATTTTCTTCTTTGTAACCGACTTCACTTTCCAAACTGCTTGAGCTTGAGCTATAAGTCCTTGGAAAATTCATTATGATTTAAAAATCGGATTTCAATGATTACTTATTTCAACTGGCATTGCAATTCATACACTTACTATTATATCGTGGAACTTTTTGATTGGTTACAAAAGCTCAGGGTTTCCAATTCACAAAAGGCTAATTAAATATATGCACTGGAATATAGTTTGTACTGTATGCCATTCAATTTATTTTCGGTTGATTTGGAAAATTCCCTATGCTCTTAATTCGCTGGAATTATTCTTAGTTTAACTTACTTAAAACATTTGCACTGGTCGCTGAAGATTTTCAAATAAGAAAGGCTTTGTACATTACTGTTTGTCTTACCAAATTTATACATAATAAGGCGTTGTTATATCTCACGAGAAATCTTTTAATATATTTCTACAATGTTTCTACTGATTCCGGGATTTTAAAGCAAAATGACCAGAGTTACCTGTAAGAATCACTAAACGTAGATAATGCGTTTTTTCTTACATATGCTATGAAAAGTATGTTGTACACAAAATATGTGTTGTAAAGAACAAGAATTCAATTTGTCCTCCATTTTTGTAGATTTTACATTATTTTGTAATTATGAATTTTTGTCTGTTTTTACCTGGTGGTTAATCTTGTGGTACTGGTTGTACGTACGTACCCTTGTCAGAATGCAATAACCATAAAGACAGGTGAATGATACTCAATGTGATTTCTTACCACAATCAGTGCATTACGGCTATCAGCTATGCAAAGGACTAAACTGATCGACCATTGACCTCACTGAATGTAATTTTGATCATAGAATTGAGGGATTGGAGGGGCAACTCATATGCTGCATGTGGATTATAAATGACTTTTATCTTAACGTAACCTTCACTTTGTAAAAATGTGTTGCAAGTAATCAAAAAGATTTCACCGTGTTTCAAAGTTTGTAGCAGTGTTCAGTAATCAAATTATATACATTTAACTAGAAATATCAATATGTGTCCAGTTTGTATGGAAACAACTTTTATGGCTAAGGCTACATAAGATTGTCATTTTATATATGTTCCTTGTCTGACAACCTTTATACCTATTTTGTGAATAATTTAATACACAAAATCTATTCAAACTAAGTCGGAACGTAACATTTATTGTGAGGCTCATGTTTCGACAGGTGAAATACACTTTTACACAAGTGTACCTGTAAATATATATTTTCAACTTCATGCACATTAAGTTTATCTATTGCAAAATGTCGTTGGAATGCGGACGTTATAACCGACAAAATAAACCTGAACTAATGTTAAACGAGTTTGAAAATTATCTACTTTGAATTTTGTTTCAAGATGTAAGAGTGTTAAGTTTTTTTTTTACATATGTATCATTTGCCATAATATATCAACTGTGTACACTTAAAGCCTTTGACAAGTTATCCATGTTCTAGAAATTATATGGAAAGACAATGTATAATTCTTTGCATAATTATATAGCATTATTCATTTTTTGCGGATATGCTTTTGTGAAGGTCACTATCTTTTACGGTCTGAACTTGTGATGCCCACATTCATAACTCGCGTTCTGTAATAATGACCAGGTAAATAATGACTAGAAACATCATGGCTAAAGATAGGAAATCTGTTATTATTATAGAGTCATCTAAAATATAAAAACACAATGGCGTGATATTAGCAAATTGGAAATCACCTAAACAGTCCTCCTGTTCAGCGTTTTCCGTAAATATGTAAATAATTAACCGACTAAATTTCACATGACTAATGTATCACCTTGAACTAAATTCCTGAGTTGAAACACGTACCTCACCTCACCTGTTTACAATCGATAGGTAAAACCGCTATAAATAACTATGTTGCACACTTTTACGGCATGTCAAAGCATGTCCTCGGGTTTTCAAGTTGAATTTCCACAAAATAAGCGGGTTCCCAGGTCGAATTGCTCCAGCAAACCTATTACTTGATAGCGTGTATGGATTTTATATCTAGCACTTGTTACAATTTGATTGGATAAACTTGTTTAGGTAGGTCAAGTCTAAAATAAATAATTGAATTGCTTCTTTGTTAATTTGCCAGCAATGATTATCATCTACACCTTGACATAAGGGAATGCTTTAGCTTTCTGTTAACAAAGGACTCATTGCCATGAACGAAATATTCGTGTCATTTATTGGCTCGAAGCAGGTAGCTCTATTTTCGAAAAATCGTATTGAAAGAGGTGTGTCTGTTGGTTTCCCAAATAAGGTGTCTGTAAGATCAAATTACGACCTTAAACTGCGACATGTAAAAACAGAGAAAAAGATTAAAGATATTGTCAAGCTTCAAAACCTTTTTTGAGTGTTTGTGCGGTTACAATCTAGTATTTTGGAGTGAAATGTACTGGCGTCGTGCCAGAACACATTGAAGTTTTCAATGTTGAAACAGTTTAACAATCTCGTTTGATCACAAGTTGTTAAGTTTAAGTATATATTATGTATGTTTGCGATGAACTTGTAAGATTCAGTATCGCTACAGGTTATTTCATCTGCATCATAATTACACTATTGGGATGAAATGTATGCCGCCCTGTTAATCATGATAAAACTATACAGCCCTTTCCGTTCCCAGATCCTCACATCACTAGTTACCGAAATAAAGCAAACCTATGTTCTTACTATTAAATCTTATTCACAATTCATATTTCAGATGACTGTGAAAGACTTCAGTGAAAATTCTCAAAGCAGTCACATGGCGAAAAGGAAAAAGACTGGACCAAATGACCATGAAACTGAACAGCAAAATGAACACGAAAGTTCAAAAGTCGGCATGCCTTCTGACGAAATGATTGGTGTTATAATAGCTGCCACGCGTACTCCAGACCTGAATATAGTCGACTTTAGTGACACTATATCTGGTACACGATTTTACAACTTATGTTATTGAAAGAACTTAATATTTAAGAAGTAAACATTTTATATTCATAAATATTCAACTAATCATTTATCAAAGTACGTATTATAGCCTAGTATGTGATTATATGTGCTTCGACCTTTTGTCATATTTTACCTTCTCGTATTGGCGTCAGGTGGTTTAATTTCAGAATTTACCTTTTCATGTTAACTAAAATGATTTACACGAATATTTGCGCATATATAACTGTTTTCTTTCTACATATTTTTCAAATAGAATAACTTTTTACAGATGTTGATATTATGCCCGAACCAGAGCCTCTATCCGACTCGGGTCTTCCACCAAGGCCCCAAAAACACAAAAAGAAAAATAAGAAGCACCCGAAAGACAGTAAAACAGAACAAGCATCTACAGATCGTACAAAGTCTACACATACAAAATCGAAAGACAATAAAACAGCAAACCCTTCTACAGATCGTATAGATTCTGACGAGAAAAGCCAGCCGGGAACTTCGTCCACAGACACCAGTTCTTAATGAGTTATGTTATAAGTTCTAAACTGTGATCTCACATATAATCACTGCACAAATGAATACTGTTTTGACAGTTAAGGGGAGGGAACTTCAATTTGAATATTATGTAAACATAATTGTAATACTGACTATTTTTGTCGATACAAATATTAGTATAACAGAGCTATTAACGCCAGTTATTTTATATTTATATTAAAAAATACTTTTTATATCTTGCACATGTTACTTTCTTCCAGAACTCTGCACATGTATTGTATTATAAACAATTGTTTCTGTTTATTACACAAATATTTTTATGTAAAATTGAACTTTCTCGTACAACAGCATAATCTTGGTTCTCTTACACTGAATTGATTAAGAAACAATTTCTTACACGACAAATTTTTACTGATTTCTTACTATTATATATTGTTTTAATTCATAAGTTTCTTATATTATGGTTTACACTTTTGCTATTGGAAAATGAATAATTTATGTTAAAGATATAGGTGAAGCCTCATGTGTCATTTTGGATGCTTTTAGTTATTTTAGAGTGGTTGTGAGATTTTTTATTTAAAATATAAAACAAATCTTACTGCAGTGTGCAATTGTTTTGGTACACAACTAGTTATAAAGCAGTATAATGTAAAAATGATCTGTATGTTCAAATTGTCTAGTCATACTGTCTCGTTTGAGTGTGAGAACATCCATGTTGCTTATAAATGTCATATTAATATTGCTTAGAATTTGAGGAAATGTAAAGCCAAGTGTCTTTAACAGGTATATCAACTGTACCAAGAATTAAGCAAACATTATATACCAGTTTTTTTCCAAATTGATTAAACAGAATAGAAAAAAGCGCAAATGGAATTGGTTACAACATTATCTCCCATCGAGGGAGACAGTTCTTGAAGAGGAAATGTAATGATGTCATCAAAGTATGCAATATGCAGATAGTGTTGTATTTTTTTCATAAAACAATTACTAGCCTGTATCCTCTTCAAAATGTGGGTGTAATGTTCATATAGATTTTGGACTGTATTACTTTATTAATCATTTATAAATATTTAAAGTAAATGCATGTTCTATAAAGAATTGTATTTGGTCAAATATGTATTTTAGTTTATAATCATGGTTGAAAATGGAAGGGAGGTGACTCAAAAGTAAATACTTATCATTATCTCTATATAAATGCAAACATACAGTTATTTCACAATTATTGTTTATGCATTTAAGCTTTTCATACTTATATATAGTGATTAACAATGAAAATATGTCTACTTTCAAAAATTACCATTAAATTCTGTTTGAATTTCGTTTGAACATATGAGATAGGTATTTTGGCAAACAACTTGCGTTTCATTCATTTACACATGTGTAGGAAGGGAGACAACTCAAAAGTAAAACATAAACCCTACAATATGTACTCCGTCAATTAATTTTGTTAGATAGTTTTGTTATCAAATCTAGTTTTGCGTTTCTTTTCATAAGTTTTCAAATATATTTTCTCAGTATAAATGTTTGTGTATAATATAATATTAATGTCCTGTTTTAAATAATATGTAATATGTAATAATATAACTTGTCATATTAGCATATAGGTATATCAAATTCTATAGCCTTATTGTTGTATTAATACTGTTTTATAGCACAAAGCTGGGTATAAATATAAATTCTTAAGATATTTGTAGAACGTTCTCCAAGAAACAATGTATGCGCTTTATTTTTGTTGTTCCTAAACTTTGATATATGTAATTGTTTTTTTTAATAAAACTTCACTCCTCGCATTGTAAAAATTAACAGTTTATACTTTTTTCAATTTGGGTTCAAAATTTGATATAACTGTAACATGCGATTCGGTTTTACAGGATTTTATATACATTTTTGAAAATGGCGGAATGTTATTAAAATTTTTATTATTAGCCATGTATAAATGTTAATATAAAGTTAGGTATATCACAACTTCTATGTTGTGTCTTTAAACTTCTCATGTACATTAACTGTGATTTTAGTATGAGATGCGTCGATTTTTTAATACTCCAACTGATTCATATTTAAAAGTTCTATCAAACATATAAAATAAAAATTTAGGCAAGCAACTTGCTTTTACTTAATTACTATAAGTTCTTCATAACTTTAAGAATGTGTGAAGGGAGAAAACTCAATGTACAGACAGTATCCCTATATATGTGCAAATACAAATTTGGTTAGAGCGCTCTGATTCTGTGTAATGATTTTGAAAATTGATTTAAATAATTATCCTTATAATGGTCCATAAACTGAATCTTTTTGTGTGTACTTAAAATCAAATGT